>OZJO01013629.1:0-29688 GCA_900406225.1 Acrobeloides nanus | reverse complement strand
TTGTTTTCGATCTAAAATTTTGATGGATTCTGAAAGTCCAACATCAAATCTATAAAACCCACATGTTATCTAAAAAAGGATGGTCCGACCATTTTGGTGCATAAATGGTCCCCCCTTTAAGGAAGCTCAACAAACGCGCCAACGATTTTTTGCAAGAAGCCTCCCCTTCATAGGGTGATTTTGGACAAATTTTTTGCGAAAATTTGTTATAAAAATCGCAAAATTTATTAGACACACTGTATATAAAGTTATAAAAATAATATTTAAAAAGTTTAATATCACTTGTTGAAATTTTGATGGATTCATTTCTTTGTCTAACTAAAAAATATATTGTGAAAAATTTTAAAAAATATTTCATACCATCTATACCAATAATAATAACTTCCATATCTCTTATTTCTAAGAGTCTCTTGATCAGTCTCCTTGATGCCACGGCGTTTTCTTCCACTAAAAATTTTTTTCAAATTTTTACACAATTAAAAATTTACCAGTTGCCATATGAGTAGCGATAAGAATAACCATAACGTTTTAATCGGTTTCTAAAGAATTGCATATATTTTGTGAAGGTTTTCAATGCTTACATTGGGTTGTCATCCATGTTTTGGATGAATTTAGAGTCAAGATCGGCCATAGAAGCACAGATAATGATCAAAGAGATGAAAATATATAATAATTTCTTCATTTTATTGTCGACAA
This sequence comes from Acrobeloides nanus, assembly GCA_900406225.1. Classification (NCBI taxonomy): domain Eukaryota; kingdom Metazoa; phylum Nematoda; class Chromadorea; order Rhabditida; family Cephalobidae; genus Acrobeloides; species Acrobeloides nanus. The sequence goes on along the minus strand of OZJO01013629.1, from coordinate 28,992 downwards.
ATTTCTATAAGAATCGAAATTTATGCGGTAGTATTATTTATATAAAAAATGTTAATTCAACCCTCAAGATCAGAATACTGTTCTCAACCGCGATTAGTACCAAAACCAGATGGAAAAATCAGATACTGTATAGATTACAGGAGACTTAATGCTCAAAGGTCATGAACTTTGGTCGAAGGGGGAAGGGGTAAGGACGTAGCTGGGAACAAAAATTTGAGACCGGACACTAGGCTCGGTCATGTGAATTTAGACCAGATACTATAAATATTTTCTAAAACCTCAAAATTCATTCTTAAAAAAATTTGTCATACAGTTTTTATTTGATGTGACAGTCCCTTCCGGTGCTCCCATGCATGAAAAATTGTCAATTCAAATGATGATTTATCCGATTTTCGAAAAATTGTCCTTAAAAATTACGTTTTTCAGAAAAGTTTCCCCTATGCCTGGCTACGTCTTCGGGGAGGGGACTCATCGGACGCTCCCTGGTGGCCCTAAATGCGAGACCCAACGTTATTTCTCTGGTTAATCAAAACGACTTTTCTCAAAGTTTCCAGTGGGATTTCTTCCCAAGCCATTTCAACGATTCCACGGTTTTGTGAGCACAGGCTTTGGTTTCCAAAATGCCCCAAAGACCTTATGACTTGACGCTGAGTCTTGAAGCAAAACTCAAGGACGATTGCCGAAGTGTTCTTCGGCCTACGGCAACTTATTTTTAAAGTGCCCATGACCTTGTGAATCACTCTGTAGAGAATTTTCCTATTTCAGCACACTACTAAAACCATAAATGTCGACAAAAATTAAAATGACAATAATACAAATTAGCCTTTCCTTTTATTCTTATTGTTCGTATTACAACATAATTGACAAATGGGTAATTGAATTATCCAAAGACCAAACTTCGCCAATTTTTTTTATCATACCTTTCAAGAGTAATATGAGTAAAATTTATTTCTTCCGCGCCCTTAAATTATCCATTTACAAACTGCTTTTATAGTTGAATTAATTTAAAACCAAAATTAGATTAAATTAGAAAATGTTCAAATTTAGAAAAAAATTTAAATTTTATTTTTAAACCTGTTTTATCTTCTTCTTAAAATATGAGTTATAAAGTTTATTTAAAGGACCAGTGCAACAGAAAAATCAATTTTCTAGAAATACGTCTATCATGTAGAACTACGTTCACTGATCATTTTTTATTTTTACACCATAGGGTGTAAACCTCATTTTCATAGAGAAAAATTGCAAAAAAATGAGGTGACTGGGGACAAATCAAAAAGGAATTGGCAAAAATTATATACTTTTGGCGTGAAAATCAAGTGCCTCAGACATTCAAAGTACCAAATTTTCGAATTTTTATCAAAATTTTCCCCTTTTTCTAATGCACATACCGTAAATACTGTAATATACGCCCCCTCTAATTAACCCCCCTCTCTCTAGAGAATTGAAAAATCAACCACCCCCAGATATGCCCGAAACCGTTAAAAATGCACAACAAATCTAAAAATTGAGCGAATAGCGTTTTTTATCATGTTTTTTTGAGCACTATAACTTTCGCCACGAATCTCGTCACGCTAACTTTCGCCATGTAACTTTCGCTACGTAACTTTCGACACTAGGAGTTTCCTTACGACTACAGAACAATGCCCTTACGGAAATGTCCTTACAATAGAAATGCCCTTATGGAAATGTCCTTCTCGATTTTTTGGTAAAAATTCATAAAAATATTTGTTGACCAAAAATTTGTCAAAAATCGAAAAATTTTAACCAAAAATACTTATTTTTGACTACAAATTGTATTTTATTTTTTACGCAGAAATTCATTATTTTAGCTAATTTTTAACCATATTTTAGCATTTGCTTTTTTTCTGACGCCTATTGCTTTTTTCAAAATTTTTAGATGACAACCCTGCTGATCATTGATCTTGGCCTCTCATTAGTGCTAGTTGAGCTAGTTATAATTCGAATCAATGCCAGTTGAGCAAGAAATAGTTCGAACAAAAACAAGGATAATGAGCCCCTCCTGAATACCTTCAATTAACTATGTTTGTAGAATCATCATGAGCTTAATCTGCCTCAATTGTTATTTCCTGTCATTTGAGAGCTTTTCCATTTTTTCTCCTTCTTCAAAGTCTATAAATCTAAAAAACTTATGGATGTAATCTATGAAATTTTAATGCTAATTTTTGGAATATTAGCCATTTTTGGGAATATGTTTCTTTTATATTGTATGTGGAAAGGAACACCAAAATATATGAAAAATAATGCAGTGTTAATAGCACATTTTGTATTAGTTCAATTGGGCTCATCGATTACTATTACTATTATAGTTCCTAGGTATGTATTGGGTTCACCCTTCCTTCCAAGAATATGAAGGACACCCCCCTCCCCCCGGCTACCACCACACTCGCATAACTCACATAAGTTTGCTCCCCCGTTCAGTGGCGTTGTTGTGTTCCGGGTGCGACGGTACTCGTCTGATGATTCTACTGGAACACTAGAGAACACAATTTCTATTCTCTGACTTTATTAGTCCGATATATAAGACAACTCGCGAACAATAATAAATAAAAGAAAGCCTAAACCCTAGTAGGGAGAACGGGGACCACGAGCCTCGTAGGAGAAATCGACTCGACGCGTTTTAGAATTTCTGTCACTGATTAATATTTCTCAGTGAATATTGCATGGGCGATTAGCCGATCAGAACGTGCACAGGTCACGTGACTCTCAACAAGTGAATGTTAGGATCGATTATGAAATCGATGACGTCATTTGTTCAATACCTAACAGGCGTACCAGACTCCTGAACGGGGATGCATGTAGGAACGGAGGGGGTACGGTCGGAAAAATTCAAAAATATAAGTGAAAAGTCGAAAATTTTTAAAATCATAAGAGAATTCTTATGTTTTTTGGCCCAAACAGGGGAGAGTGCGGTCGCACCCCTGTTGTTATTCCACTGCTACCCCCAAATTTTTGAGTTGCCCCGCTCGCAAATCTATCCCCTCTTCTTAATTTTTCTAAAAATATGAACCTCTTAGGGGCCATTTAGATATTACGTTATCATGTTGGGGGGGGGGTGGGGTCAGCCTTCTCCACAAAAAGTTGATAACACTAGTGCATTTTTGATAATGCTGGGAGGGGGGGGGGGGTCTAAAAATACGAAAAAATTGATAACGTAATATCTGGGCAACCCCTTACTCATATATGCCATGAACTCCTTGTAACGATAAAACATAATAAAAAACATGATTCTTCTTTGAAAATTTGAACTTTGTTGAAAATTTTAGACTTTGTTCAAGCAGATTCTTTTACACATATGTTCATCAAGGCCCTATAGCTTTTTTTAATCTTGAATATGGGAATAAGCTCATGTGCGATCTCTATTTTTCCTTTCTGTATACAAAAATGTACTTGCATACATTTAATCTCTTGTATAACTCGGTGCTAATTAGGACTATTGTCAAGAATTTATTTAGTGCCATCATGTATGGATTTTTTACTACTGTTGGAATCTTTGTTTGTTTAATGGTGAGTCAAAACTAATGCATAATCTTATCCAGAAAATTTCGCAACCCCGGAATTTAAAAATTGAGCCAAACATGAAAAATTGGTGGGGGCAACACCTATATTATTTAAAAATTCATTATCATCTTACGTTAAAACATGGTATGGGGTTAAAAATTTTCCTTGAAGGGTACCCCCATAATTTTGGTGTCATTTTTCTTCTCTCACCGAGTCCTATCGTTTGGTAAAGGTCGTGACGGAATTGGACTTAAGGTGACGGAGATAGCACCAACAGACAGACACACACATAGCGCGTTTAATGTTTTAGGATAAAAATAGGTGAGATACTTTCCGAACAACCCAATACATAATTTATACTTTAGGTAATATTTTCATCCTGCCAAATATTACCAGCCATTTTGAACGAGGGTCGAGGTCGGTACGGACCACAATGTTATGAGACAAACGAAATTTATCATACTACATGGTATGGGACTAATAATTGTTTTATAAGGTATTTAACAAGTTATATTGCACTGGGCTTGTGTGCTGTATGGATACCCGAGCTAATGCTATTGATGAAATTTCATCCGGCGGTAGCCGAGAAATCCAAAGTGTTCGTTACGAAGAAAGAAAGGATGTCTGGGAAATCGCGAGTGCTGGTAAGAGTTGAAACTATTTAGTTTGGAGGTGGATCTTTTAGCTTTTGAGGTGGTTTGGATAAGGCTGCGTTTAAGCATGGCAAAAAAGTCTAACTTTGCCTGATTTTCAATAAGATCGTGTTTATTGAAACGATTGGTCATGGAGCATAAAATCAGGCAACAAATTCTATGCTTTTCGACCAATAAAATTTTATGCTTTATGACCAATCGTTTCAATAAACAGGATTTTATTGAAAATCAGGCGAAGTTAGGCTTTTTGACAACTTTGTGACAACTTTTTTGACATGCTTGAACGCATCCTTGACGCGGGATCGAACCCATGTTGACTATTCGAACTTGAGTGAAGGCCGAGTGCTTTAGCCACTCGACCAAGGGCAAAACCCACTCCCCCCCCCATGATATAGTACTCGTTTTGAAGTGCTCGGTGAGCTGAGTTGATTGGTGAAACTTTCTTTTAATTTAGCCCATTGCCTGTACCTTTTCGGCATTTTGGTCTCGAGTGGGGGAGGGAGTCCAAATTTTGTTCTTTGTCTAATACCCGTTTTTAGACTGCTGCAATTGTGACCTTCAGCCAAATAATTCTTCTCGTACCATCTTTATGCTTATCTCTGTTTTATATGACACTAGAAAGTGGTACTAGCCTTTATGGATTAGTGAATTTCATAGTGTTCTTTTTACCTTTATTATCGGATTTTCTTAACCCTATAATTCTTTTATGGGGTATAGCACCCTATAGAGAATATTTTCTTTACTCAATATGCAAATTTAAACCAAAAGATGTGACGAAATCTTTGGATAAAAATGAATCCAGAATTAACATGTCATCGGTCGTTCATAATTGAAAAGATAATAAATGATTTTTTTCTGTGTTTATTTTGAATATTTCGTAATTTGGGTGAATCCTGGGTACGGGAGATTCACCCAAGCCAATAATTTGTTTCTGCACATAAATGAAGAGAAGACACGATGGCCAAGTGGTCTAATGAGCTGACTATCCGATCTGGCAAGTTAATCAACTTTAAGACCGTATGTTCGATTCCCACTAGTGTAAATATTTTGATCTTCAAAAAACTTTTTTCCCCAAAAAATGGGGTAAAAATTTTTTGCTTCTCAAATTTTTTTGATCGAACCTGAAGGGCCCAATGTCACTTAACTTACCAGATCAGCTCCTTGGACTACTTGGATCACGTCCGGACTTTTTTCCTATTATTGGCCGAAACGGACTATATATTTTAGTTAGTGGAAGAGATTTCCTTTCGATGTTCTCTGTAAGCCGGGTGACAGAGCCCAAAGGTTTAGTCAAAATCATCGTGATCGCGAACTCTGGTGTATCGAACTAGTGCTCTACCACTGAACTACAAGGCCAAATCAACGAGTATCTGCCAAATCAATTTATCAGATTCACATGTGCGCAAATACCACCCAAACCTCCACCAACTTGGTGGGGTCGCACGCAAATAAAATTCGGGCGAGCGCGCAAAAAATTTAGTTAATTCAAGTTTGTGTCAAACTGCTAAATTCTTTCGCCAGTGAAGATGACATCCAGAAAAAGTCGGAATAGCCGAGCGACCTTCGCTTTCACAAGTCGTTTTCATCTTCGATCGATTCGAAGAATCATTGGATTATCTTCATCTTTCTTTGTCATTCCATTATATTTCACTTCTTTTTCACTTTATTTATTATCCCAGAGAAAACTTTTTTCCTTCTCCATTTTTGATAAATTCACTTAATCAAAAATGGGTATTTCTTTTGATGTGATTTTTATGCAAATCTTTTTTCGTTGGGGCTTGATTGCTCACAAACTTCGACACTTTTTGTTTGTTGGTACATTTTTATTGACTGGGTTTCTATCGTTTGGTTTTTTATGGATTCAAGAGCAGGTGAACTAGAACACTATTATCAAGGGCGTAGCCAGGAAGGGGACAGAGACTTGTGTCAGTGGCGTGTCCAGGGGGCAGGGGCATGCCCCCCAAAACGAAAATTTCTTAAGAAAAATGGCATTCTTGGCCAAAATTCGTTAGAAAAATGAGGCTTTTACCTAGTTGCCCCTTCCCCAAAGCCAAAAAAATCAAAACCCTAGGCCCGGGCCCTCTGTCGCAGCGAAAAAAACATAAGGGCTCTTTTGTTTCTTTGAAGTTTTGTCTATAATGACCCCATCCCCCCTCACAGTGTCGAAAAATCCTGCTTACGCCCCTGATCGTTTATACAAATACCCCTTTTCTAGACCACAAAAGACCCCCAATTTGTATTTTCACCCGAAGATGCGAGATGGAGATACGAAAGAGCTGTTCTATCCGAACATTGGCCTTTGGATGAGCAGCACTTTTGGCCGGGAAAATCTTATGACTATTATGGATATATTGATGTCATCGCAGCTGGAAAACCAGATCCAGAATTTGGAAGACCTAATCTGCTATTATCACAATATATAAATGAGGTGGAAAGGATTAATCAGGTTATACATTTTTGTAGAGCTTTTTCCATCAATAGAAAAACTCAACATGCATGAAGTCGCAAACGATCCGAAAATGTCAGATTTGGATTCCCCGCATGTTTTTACCCCTAGGGGGGTCATTGCCAGAAAAAAATTTTCGAAAAATTTTTCACGTGGGTGGCCCCCTGGCTATGTCGAACAGACTAAATAACCTATTTTTAGTACATAATACATAATCTAACTGTAACAATTGATCATAATGGCAAGGAATATGAAATAGGATTTTTGGACTTGTGTATGTCATATGATTGGAAGTGCTATCTAAACGACCATGTCATTATGCTTATGCCCAAAACAAAATGGCATAATTTACAGGGCCAACTGGCAGACTTTGCCAAAGATATTATTGAACAAGAAGTAAGTCATATGAGATGACACAAGAATTTAGCATAAGAAGCAGAAAAAAATACAATTTGGTCAACAAAAGGGTCATTTTAATGAGTAAGGCTAAGCCTAAGCCCAAGCCTATATACAGGGTATATAAAAAACCGGAATTTAGGCGATTTTTTTTCGACCCGAGAATTTTTCTAAAAAATGGCTCTATTAGGGCTAATTTTATGCGAGGAATCAATTGCACGCATTCCCGAAGCTTAAAAACGCTTCCCTGATCCTGATTCAGGGAAATAAGAGTGTATATTGAAGCGAAAATATGAAAATTTTGGATTTTTCTTCTGAAAGTTATCGTTCCTGGGGCTATTTTATGCGAGGAATCCGAAAAACATGCTCCCGAATCAAATAAATGCTTTTCTGAAACAGGGTAAGCATGTGTAATAACAGGAAATTGACTCAAATTTTTCTCTGTTAATTTCGTGTTATTACATGTGCTTACCCTGATTCAAGGAAGCATTTATTCGACTCGAGAACATGTTTTTCGGATTCCTCACATAAAATAACACTGGCCATAGACCAAGAGGGGCAATTTTTGTAGTTCCTAATTCCTACTCCATGTTCCCTCACCTTAGACTTCTCATCTGAGCCTTCAAACTAGAAGCTGGGTCGATGACTACTTTTTAGACCAAATTTTTGTATTTAGGTCAAAATAACATATCCTATAGGCTGGCGTGGCACAGAACCAATCTATTTTGGAGCCCTCGTTGGCGGTCCTCATTTAACCGATGAAGACGGACATTTTGACTATGTTAAAGCCATAAGACTTACTTATAATGTTCGTGATGGAAAAGTCGGAAATATTAGCCAGATATGGAGAAAAAAGTTGGCAGCATTTTTATCTGACAAGGAAAACCCTCCTAGCGGTAAAGCAAACAAAAAAAATCAAAAAATTTTTTATAGAAATCTTGGAGTTTGGATTTTATCACAACACATCCCTTCCAGAAGGTCTTCAAGATGTTGCTGATGCGTTGACGCCAAAATTAGCTATCACATCTTCTATCCTTTTAACATTTTGCCTATTATGTAGTATAGTTTTAATCAACCACAAGGGGTTTACTGGGATAGACTGGGTTCGAAGTAAACCTGTTTTGGGTTTTGCAGGTTAAATTTTTCTTCAAAAAATGGCAAAATTGAATTTTTAGCCTTAATATGTCCGTTGTTAGCTACAGCTAGTGCATGGGGGTTGGTCTTATGGACGGGAGGATTGTATAATGCCATAGTTAACGTTTCACCTTTTATTGTTATATGTAAGTTATACGTGGACCTATAGTTTTTGAGAGGCCTCGCCGAAATTTCGGAGCTTCTACCGCTCTGCTTAGGTTTAAGCCTAGGCTTAAAACTAGGCTTAAGACTAGATCTAGCTTAAGACTAGTCCTAAGCCTAACGCTAAGCCTAAGCCTATTCTTAAGCCTATGCATGGAATTAGGCCTAAGCCTAGGCTTAAGACTAGATCTAGCTTAAGATTAGTCCTAAGCCTAACGCTACGTCCATTCTTAAGCCTAAGCCTAGGCTTAAGACTAGGTCTAGCTAAAAATTTTTTGGAGTACCAAGCCCTAATTCCAAGCCTCCCTACAGACCATTCTATTTTAGCTATTGGCGTAGACGATGCATTCCTCATGAATGCTGCATGGCATCGCACAAACCCGGAATTAAGCGTTGCTCGAAGATTAGCCGAAACACTTTCTGAAGCAGCCGTTTCTATCACAATAACTTCATTGACAGATATTGTTAATCTTCTCTCAGAACAAGAAATGAACTAATTTTAAAATTTATTTCTAGCTCTCGTTTGGAATTGGCACCTATACCACACTTCCTGGCGTTCGACTTTTCTGTATATACACTTTTTGGGGCATCTTGTTCACCTACTTATATCAAATTACATATTTTACTGCGGTAATGGCGTATGCCGGAGAGATGGAAGACAAGGGAAAACACTCGCTTTTTGGTATTGAAACGTTGCAACCGAATGAAGCAGGTTTGAATTTTTTTGTAAATGTGTAAACAATTTTTAGATACCTCTATTAAAAGATGGTTGTTTTCCGGTTCAGCTTGCAGGAAACAAAATCTTGATAACGCTCAGCCTGATTCAGAAGCAAATGTGATGTCGAAGGAAAAAGTTGTACCAAAAGATACAAATTTGAAATTGAGTATCAAGCAGAAAACGATAGATTTTTTGAAAAATATTGAATTTGAAACAGCACAGCACAAAGATGATCATGTAAAGGCATAAAAAGATTTCTTGCTTGTGCAGAAAAATGTTTATCCACACATTTTTGACCAAAAATCAAATTTTTGAAGAAAAAAAATCGAATTTTTGACCCACTATTTTACTTGCCTTATTGGGTGTGATGGCTGAGTCTAATGGCAATATTCTTTTAAAATTTCGAATTTCTGCTTTTTTGCCTAAAATGCACACCAAAACCTGCCGGAATAGAAAGTCCACTAGCATTCATCTTTATGCCAACCTGACGGCGCAAAATGTGATTCATGTCTGCCTCCGACAGTCCTTTCATACTCCAATTTTGGATTCGAGTGTAGGCGCACCACGGACTTTTCACAGAAAAACTAACCCATTGGCAATACTCTTTTAAATTTCGAATTGCTGCCTTTTTTGCCAAAAAACCGCATTGGGCCCAATATGGATAACATCCCCAAAACTCCGGGAGATTTAACTCCCCCCCCCCATTTTTTGTGGTGGGGGAGGGGCACAGCAAAATTCATACTTGAAGTTTCCATAGAGAAAAAACTATTTTAGCACCTCGACTCCTTCCACAGCCGAGAAACTTTGGTAAATCGATTTTTCCGAGAAATTTATGGCCCATTTTTATTGACAAACCCTATAAAATGGTACATCTTGGGCTGTTATTCCATTTATTTATCTTTAGCTATCTATGGCTGTTCTCAAGTAAAAGAAGGTTGATAATAAGCTAATCTTTTTTAAGAGATAAATTATTCAATTTTAGGCCTAAACCCCAAAAACCTTGTTAGAAAGCAATTTTATTTAACAAACTTCTATTCACTTATTGATGAGACTTTTTGGGAAGAAGGTAGCATAATTATTTTATCATTTTTCGGGGGTTTCCTTGGCCAACTTTTTTAATCAGTCAAAAAAGTTTTCGCCGAAGTGAGATCGAACTCTCGACCATTAGTGGCAAAGTGAGACGCTTGCCACCATGGGTAATGAATTTTTGCCCTTGACATGAAAAAAGCCTATAAATGTGAAAAATAAAATTTAGGGCTTCAAATGCAAGTGGTGGTTAATAATCCACCAAATTTTTTTGAACCTAAGCAAAGAGAAAGATTTCATGTTATGATGAATGAGTTCGAAAACACGGAATATACTATGAAACATAATGCTACAATGTTTTGGATATATGCATATGAGGGGCAATTAAGGGAAGATATGGACAGGTTTAATGTGTCTATGCCAACAACGTGAGCGCTTTGATGGGCTGTTCAGATATTACGTTTTCAATTTCTTCGGATTTTTAGACCCCCAACGTTATCAGAAATGTACTAGTGTTATCAACTTTTTGTGAAGAAAACTAATCCCCTCCCCTCCCAACTTTATCAAAAATTCATTGTGTTATCAACTTTTGTGAAGAAGGCTGATCCCCCCTTCCCTCCCAGTGTGATCAAAAATGCACTAGTGATATCAACTTTTTGTGGAGAGGGCTGACCCCCTCCCCCCCAACATGATAACGTAATATCTGGATGGCCCCTTTTTTCAAAATTCTAAGACGTATAAATACAGATTTGTTTATTTAGCAGCCAAGAGTGGTACGAACGATGTCGTGAATGGCTTCTTACAGCAGGAGGAAGACGTTTATGGGAGTTAGATATGGATTGGGGGAAGAATCAATCTGATCCTAATGTATTTACCCTCATAAAACCCGACCATATACTCGAATTTAGGATTGGAATCGTTTAAAAGCCTTTAGACTTCAATTGGGCTTGAGAAACTACAAGTCCGCTACTGATCATACGAACAGTTGTAAGCTTATGAGGAAGATCGCTTCTCATTTTCCGGAATTCAATGTGACCACTTTTCATGAATACTATCCGTTTGCGGATCAGGTGTGTTTGGGTTATCTACCATCACAGGGAACAATTGCGCATCTCGGAAATTGGAAAGTAGTAAGAAGTACATATGCGAATTTTGAAGTACTTTCCACTTTCTGAGGTGCGCAAGACACGGTGCACCAAAATACCGAAAAGATGAAGGGGTCAAAATTTAAAAAAATTAGTCAATCGACTCATCTCGACAAGTGCTTCAAAACGAGCACCATATAATGGGGTTTTGGGGGTTGGACCCATGGCCGATTAACTAACGTGCTCAGCCTTCACTCATAGGGTATGGATTCTATCCCGCGTCCAAAAGTAATTTGGAACTACTGTCGATCAGCGACCGCATTGAACGTGAATTTTTTCGAAAAAAATTTTTTTCCGAAAACCGACTTTTTAGGGTAATTTCTATTTCTAGGCGAAAAATCGATTGCGCGCATTTTTGAAGCGTGAAAAATTAAGTTTGACCCTGAAAATCAGGGTAGAACTGCGTTTCGACGCGAAAATTTTTTTCTGATTTTCTTCTAAAAACCAACTTTTTAGACTAATTTCTAGGCGAAAAATAGATTGCGAGCATTTTCGAAGCATGAAAATGCTTCCCTGACCCTGAATCAGGGAAAAAGTTGATTTTTTAAACGAAAATTCCTCGGAACAGGGCCAAGGAAGCGTTTTTACGCTTCGGGAATGCGTGCAATCGATTCCCCGCAAAATTTTAGCCTAGAAAACATGTTTTTCAGAAAAAAATCGAAAATTTAGAGGGTCAGACTTAATTTTTCACGCTTCGAAAATGCGCGCAATCGATTTTTCGCCTAGAAATTACCCTAAAAAGTCGGTTTTTACAAGAAAATCGGAAAAAAATTTTTTCGAAAAAATTCACGTTCAATGCGGTCGCTGATCGACTGTAGTTCCAGTCATTTTTTATTTTGTTGTCAAAATTCATGAAAATTTTTTTCAATTTCAGTACCTCGAACTCAAACCAGCCCTCATTCGAAATTGCATTATCGCAGCTTTATGTATGATGTTTATAGCCATGCTAATGATACCTAGTATCAGAGCTGCCTTCGCTATTGTATTAGCTATAGCATCTATAGATATAGGTATATATGCAAAAATATTAACTAGGCCTCAAAAACTATAAAATTATAGGCGTTCTTGGCTACATGACTTTATGGGGTGTGAATTTGGAGAGTGTCTCGATGATAACGATTATTATGAGTATAGGGTTTTCGGTGGATTTATCAGCTCATATAGCATATGCTTATGTGAAGTCAGAAGGAAGTAGTAATGAAAAGGCTATTGGTGCGCTGGAGACGCTAGGATGGCCGGTATTTTTGGTAGGCCTTTTATAGTATCACACACTCCCTGCGTTCATGTGGATCTGGGTACGACACTGTGTCCTAGGCTTTGTATAACCGACTTGGGACCAATAGAACCTAAGCCCTACAACCGGGCCATGCTCGAGCTCTGGTACGAGAGCATAACAATCCAAGATTGCTACCTATTTTTGCAATAGGTGGTTGCAAAAAAAGTTAAATTTATTGTGGAAATGGACTTTAGACTTTAAGCATTTCCGAGTGGTATAGTCGTGTAAGAATAAGAATAGCTTAAGCCTAAACTATGCGCAAGTCTAAGACCAAACATAAGCCTAAGACTAAGCCTAAGCCCAAGCCTAAGTCTAAGCCCAAGCCTAAACTATGCACAAGCGCAAGTCCACGTCTAAGACCAAAACATAAGCCTAAGGCTGGATTTATACTTCCGTCGTGTCGTGACATGACAGTGCATTTTTTGTGTCGTACGACGGCGTTTATAGTTCATTTTATGACAATGCATTTTTGTCGTACGACGCGAAAAGTATAAATCCAGTCTAAGACTAAGCCCAAGCCTAAGACCAAATCTAAGCCTAATCAAAGCCTAAGCCTATGCCTCAAAGGAGAATCTGAATTATACACTTTTTCGCCTTTTTTAAAGTTTTATTCACCATACTACAAATTTAGACTCGCCAAAATTTTAGGGCGCATTTTCCACGATCGTTGGCATAACCGTTCTGGCCACCGTAGATGCTTTGATTGTCCAAATTTTTTTCAAAACAACCTTCTTGGTCATCGCCTTCTCTCTCATGCATGGCATAATCTTCCTGCCAGTTTTCCTCACAGTTGTTTTGTCTGAATCAGGGAACAAGAAAACAAAATCCGAACTCGAGACAATGGAAGAAAAACCCAAGAGAACAATAATTTTCGATTCTCCTAGAGACCTTACTAAAAGAAGACCAAGTGCAAAAAATTCCCAAGGAAGTTTTGACTTGGAAATGGTTGAAGTCGACAATTATTCAGTGGATTCGAATGCTTTAGAAGAAGTGGATATAAATTTAAATTTCAGGATGGAAGGTAAAGTTCTAAATTTGATAAAATTTTTCGTGTCGTTAAAGAACCAGTCCAAGCGGAAAAGTCCCCATTTTTGGTGATATTCGGAAAGTTCATAAAAAATGTGTTCTTCTCAATATACAGATTTTATTGATTCAGGGAAAAACTATCAGGTACATGTTTTCGTTGTAATAAACAAAATTTCAAACATCGCTAACTTCATACGTAATTATCTCGAAAACGACAACGATTCAGAAGTTACCGTAAAAACAACAAATGCTCAATTTTTTATGAACTTTTTGAATATCAACAAAAATAGCAACTTTTTTCCGCTCGGACTGGTACAATTTTTATTGTTGAAATTCTTGAATTTTAGCTCAAAATTCTATTTTGGAAGAAGACAAAAATGGAAAAGATGAATCATTAAAAGCAGAAATTTTCGAGGAATACCAAAAACAACAAACAAAAGAAAAAGTAACGTTTTTTTAATGTATAATTTATTAAATATTGTATATTACAAGTTTTAATAAACGTTGTAATCAATAGATTCATGAGCATGGGTCAAGCCGCCGTTGCCATTTTCTAAAATCATGTTCGTTTCATAATGCTCAATATTCATTTCCGTAACTGGAGCATGGGAGATTTTTCCAAACAAGGTAAATCGTGCGTCTCGATAGTAATTGGTGTCTTCATAACTGGGCATGTCTTAAATTTGATTCCATAGACTTATGCGAAGCATTGCGCCTAAAAATACATATAGTGCCTGCCTGTTTCATAGTGGCTTATGTGACCCTCATCTTTATCTATGTAGCTCAGGATTGTAGTATAATAGTGTTAGCTACTGAGAGAAACTCACTTGGAGAGCCTCAAGGCAGTCTTGTATCACTACGATTCTTCGCCTATTATTTACTCCTATTTAGTACCTACAATTAAAGTCGTCGATCACCGGAAAAGCCGGTTACAAAAAATAGAAAATGGAGCTTGAAAAAAATTCTTTAGATTAGCGAAATTTGCTATAATTTATATATTCGGAAAATTCATGAAAAATGGAGCATTTTTTGTTTTTACAGTAAATTCTGAATTGTTATCGTTGTCGAGATAATCGCGTTTGAAGTTGGCGATTTTTGACCCCCCGTTTTAAATTTAAATTTCCCGCCAAGACCCTGATTCAAATTCTTGGTGGGAAATTCAAAATTGCAACTCAAAAATCGCCCACTTCAAACGCGATTATCTCGGCAACGATAACAATTCAGAATTTACTATAAAAACAAAAAATGCTCCAAATTTCATGAACTTTCCGAATATATACAAATTATAGCAACCTTTTTTCGAGTGGACTGGTCCTTTAACCTATATATAGCTTCAGGAACACACTTGGGCGCGTGGTCTGAAGTGGACACGGCACCCGCAGCCTACGTATGTTGAGGATGTCGTCATGTGCTGACGCCACTTTTTTTCATAGATGCGCCGTCTTGAATTACCAAGAAGTGATTAGAAAGTTGGTGCTTCTATATAAACAAAAATTGAAAACAAAAACTCAAATAATTATTGAAAAATCGACTCATTAAACTTGTAATATCTGTGCTTTTGTTTGTTTGTTTATCCAGACGATCTAGGGAACGCTTGATTTAAATCACCAGTGCTAAAACAAAAATTTTAGGGGACGATAAGCTAAGATGATTGACACCAAAATCATCGAAATCGGAGACAAAATTTTTTTCACTTTTTTGTGTTTTTTTAAAATATTTTTACTCTAGAGTAAAACGCTCGGGGATTGCTGCTAATAGTCATTCTCGGAGAAACCGGAAGTGCGTTAGCGCTCGGCTCCGTACTTTAAACATATAATTTTATCAATAAAAAACATTTACTTGTAAAATTAATATTTAGTATAAGTTAAGTAAATAGTTAAAAGTTATTGTAATTTCTTTCTATCTACGTCACAGTAAAGTGAAACTGGTATTGAGTATCAGTGATAAACTGTTGTTGTAATCATTCTTTATTTCTCTTCCTTGCTCTTGAGGTGTCCAAAACCACAAACAACCTCGCCTACTGCATGAAATCAACGAAGAAGAAACCTGAAGAGAAGCGCCTTCTCATGATTCACTACACATGATGTACTCATGCGTTCTCATGATGTGCTCATGTACTCATGCGTTCTCATGATGTACTCATGCGCGCGCTCAGTCGATTGAAAATTGGACAAAATTGGAAGAATAAAAAAGAAAACCACAACATCGAGTGATTCCCGTTCATCATTTGTTGTTGAATTTTTTAAGCGATTTGTTTCAACGTCAAAATTTNCATACGAGATCGGTCTCGGCATTCCTGCTGAACCGCTCTTCCGATCTGGAAATCCGACCAGGCCAAAAACGAAAGTATTTTGGATAGGTCCAGGCAAGAGCTAAAAATATGGCAAAAAATTTTCTCCCGCTCGATTTTTTCTGGAGTGCCACGGCTAAAACATTGACATTTCTATGGAAAATCCAGAATTTTTTTAGTATTTTCAATTTTTCTAAATTTGACATAAAGATGTCTAAATAATATTTGTAGCTCGTGTTTCAAGGAATCTAGCGAGCCCAAGATCAGCAAAATTAGATTTAACCTCGCCGAATTATGAGCATTACAAATTACAAAAAAGAGTAAATTTTGGCAAAAAGTCGAAAATTGAGTACCCTATATCTCGGAGGGGTTAGACTTTCGCACCAAAATTCTTTTATTTTTTCCAATAAGTGCCATGTATACTTTAAAAGGAGGAGTAAGAATCAGGACTAATCTCGGTCGAAAATTTTTTTTCCAAAACATCCTATATAGAGATAAGATCATGCAAAAAATCGATTGCGCGCATTCCCGAAGCGTGAAAATGATTCCTTGACCCTGATTCAGGGAAATAGTTGTGTATATTGAAGCGAAAATCGAACAATTTTGAAATTTCTCCCTCAAAATCATATTTCTGGGGGTAATTTCATGTGAGGAATCGATTGCGCGCATCCCTGAAACTTGGAAACGCTTCCCTGACCCTGATTCAGGGTAAATTAATACATGTTAAATTTTCGCTTAATACACACTCTTATTTCCTTGAATCAGGGTCAAAGAAGCATTTTCAAGATTCGTGAATGCGCGCAATCGATTCCTCACATGAAATTACCCCCAGAAATATGATTTTGAGGGAGAAATTTCAACATTTGTCGATTTTCGTTTCAATACACACATATATTTCCCTGAATCAGGGTCAAGGAAGCATTTTCACGCTTCGGGAATGTGCGCAATCAATTTTTCGCATGATTTTACCCCTATATAGGCTGTTTTGGCAAAAAAAATTTCGACCGAGCTTAGTCCCTGATTCTTAACCCCCCCCCCCCCCTTTAAGATTTTTTTAGGTTCAAAAATTTTTGAGACACTTTTTTCTAGATCTCCTTACTATTGGGCAAAAGTCGAATTTTACAGATAGGGTATCTTAATATTCTCTAATTGTTCTAATGAGCTCAAAATGTTTTAACTTTAAAATACTTTTTCTTGCAATATGCAGTTTAATTATTTTATCTACTTCAACACCATCAAGCAATAAAGATGTAGCAACAAAATCGGGACCACTAACGGCTGACCAATTGAGTATTGTTAATCACTTTAAGGGCTTTTAAAAAAATCATTTTTAGATGTGCCAACATGTTTAAAATCAGATGAATGCGTTTATGGCGGTGTATGTGTTAAAGAACGAAAGGGGAAATACAGATGCATGTGCTCTAGTGGATGCGCATTGCGTAAGTAAATTCACTATGTAAAAATTTTAAAACGAATTGTTTAGATGTGCCTATCCAATGTGAGGTATCAAATCCTATTTCTTGTTTAACCATGGGAGAAGCATATGTTTCTAAATACGATATGCTTCCTCCAATGTGCTATCGAGTAAGTTTTCAGTTAAAGCTAATGAAATTAATAATTAGGACCGGTGTGTTTGCCCACCTATATTTGATCCCATTCCGGTAACACCACCAATGCCTGGATTAAAAGCTTTGCCTCCGATGAAGTGTGATAAAAGTAAAATTATATTCTTAAATTAATTTATTAGCGCGCTGCGCTCGAAGGGGGAGAAGAAGAGATGAGTGTGAAAGCTTCCGAGTACTTCCTCTTCCTAGCGTTTCCTTTCTCCGAGAGATTGTAGTGACGTGTAAATATGCAAATTTTGAAGGATCGGTAATTACCAGGGTTCCGGATAAATTCGGATTTATCCAGATTTCCCCGGGGAATTCTGGCGAATTCTTTTTTTGGCCTGGGAAATCTTTTTTCCCGGAATTACTTGGTTTGAACATTTTTCCTCATTCAAACTTGCCTCGGTGGTGTAGTGACAAAGCAGCGGCTTCGTGGCCACAATGTCGCAGGTTCGAATCCCACTTGGAACCAATTTGGTTTTTCCCTCCCTCAAACTTGCAGGGAATATTTTCAAATTTGGTTCTAAATTGGCTCCAAGAGGGATTCGAAGCCGCTGCTTTGTCACTGCACCACCGAGGCAAGCTTGAGGGAGGGAAAATTTATAAACCAAGTCTTGGAAAAAGATTTCCCCAGATTCCCCGGGAAAATTCCCAACGGCTATACATTATTTCGAGCACCCTACTGTTATATCCTGAGATTTTACATAAGAATTTGTTTTAATGTCNTGGAAAAAGATTTCCCCAGATTCCCCGGGAAAATTCCCAACGGCTATACATTATTTCGAGCACCCTACTGTTATATCCTGAGATTTTACATAAGAATTTGTTTTAATGTCCCAATCTAACGTTGAAGATCGTCTGCACAATAATCCTTACAAACATTACACGTTTAATATAGTAAGATTATTAATGTTTAGAAGAGCTTCAACTTATAGTGGCTGCTAGTCCATCGGATTCTGTCTACAAGGGAACATCTGTAACATTCTTTTGCTGCATAAATGTAGACCCAAGAGATTATATTAGCAAAGAAGGCGTAAATCAATAAAATTTATTTAAATTGTAAAAATTATATAACTTTAGGTATATTTTGTGCAAAATGGAACAAGAAAAAGAGAGCCAGATTTAACACCATATGAGAATTTTTCTGGTGACATTGATACTTTATTTACTTTTCCGAGATGTTGGAGTTTAACTCTAGATAATGTGCAATCATCAGATAGTGGAACTTATACATGTATAGCACAACCATTCAATTTAAGATACCCATCTAAAAATGAAACAATGGATTTTATGGTTAAAAGTAAGTCTTACTGGTTTTATAATACTTTTTAAAATAAAGATGTTAAACATAAGCGAATGAGTCACAATAGTTCGAATAAAACACGTGAGTTAAACTCACAAGGAAAGTGCACCAGTTGATGGTGCGATTTTCAAAAAATCTTGCATATTATTGTAGAGTACCCCCAACCTGTCGGTAAAAATGGTGGAGTTCGCTGCCACTTTGCTTAACTATTAGAGCTATGAGGGGTTTTGTGTAGCAAATGGCGTTTCCATTGAAATCAAGAGGATACAAACACCTTTGTTTTATTTTTTCGTCAAAATTTTGACATTTTCTACCGCTTTTTGGCTATGGCTAACATTTCCTGATCATTTTTAGAAAAAGTTGAAAATTTTTTGAAAAATTGATTTTTTGGATCCCCATGGACTTAGTTGTAGTAAACATCGCAAGACGATGTTTTGGATTTTTTCGAAAATCGCACCATCAACTGGTGCACTTCTCTTGTCAGTATTGTGCATATTGTGATTTTTGGTGTTAGTGAATGTGACATATATCTTTTTAAAGCAAATTTGTTAAAGGGGGTGCAAATTCTCCAAAAAAATGTTTTTGAAAAATGATTTTCTAGGGATAAAAATAGGGTAAAAAAATCTATTTTGTACATCCTCGTCGCATGAAAATGCTTTCTTCACCTTGTTTTCGCGAAAATAGCACTATTTTTAACGTGAAATAGTGATATTTTCGCGAAAACAAGGTGAAGGAAGCATTTTAACGCGATAAGGATGTGCGCAATCGATTTTTCATCCTATTTTTACCCCTAGAAAGTCATTTTCAAAAAAAAGTTTTTTGGAGAAAGGGCCCTAATTTGCATCCCCTTTAATATATAAAATATTTAAAATTTAAAGGAAACTAATTTAAGTATTTTTCAGCTCAAAGAATGATTCAAAATGTTACAATAACAGCTAATGCAACCGAAGCTGAAATAAAATGGGATATACAAGAAGGATCCCAATTAAAAATTGATCTACAGTACAGCTCGAATTTTACACATTATAATTTTTTAATTCAGGCTTTTTCGTCGATCGGATAGAAAAGTTGAAGTGTGGGGAAAGTTGAATGTGAAGTCTCCAATTTTGGTGGATAAGTTGGAACCAGCGATGCCATATACATTATTTATTACTGTTATAGACGGCAATGCTGAGCCCTTCATACTCAATGAGCAATTTCAAACTGCAGAAGGTGGTAAGTAAAGGGCTTTTTACGAACTTTGCAGCGCTGCGAAGTTCGGAAAAGATCCCAAATTAATAATAATTTTTTAGTACCTGACCCACCTTTATTGGAAGACATTCGAGTCATTAATACTGAAACAGGATTGAAATGTGAAGTTGAATGGCGTCCTCCATCAAAACCAAATGGCCGTATTATTAAATATTATGTAAATATTTATAGTATTAATTTATTCCATTTAATCATTATTCATTAACGAATCCAAGCAATTTGATCCGTTTCGAAACCATCCTGTCCGTCTTTTGAGGTACCTCGTAATAATGGGCACTCCGGATGAAAGTGCTTATGCATGGTCAGGATGATCTAAAAGCGGGCCAAATCCATGTATGTACTAAAAAACCATGTCAACAAAGATTTATGGGGGCCCAAGATAAGACTTTCAAACTTCCGTTAAAATCAGCGCCATCTAATACTTATTTAAAAAAGAAACAAAATTTAGGTACAATTAATTGGTAAAATTCGATATGTCTCTCCTGAAAGTCGCACACTCACAACGGATCATTATCCTGAAGCTATTGAATTATGTACAAATTATGATGGCAATCAAGAAAATGGAATTGACCCAAGGATGTTTCCATCAAATTTTTATGCATGTAAATTTGGCCCATTAAAGGTTATTATCAATTCTTCAAAGATAATTTCAAATTCATTTTTAGCCAAATCGAAACTACACCGCAGCAATTTGGGCAGAGAATAGTGCTGGAAAAAGTGAACCTATATTATTTAAAAAACAATGTGTAACAGATTTTGCCGAACCAGATTTAATAGAGCCACCCAAAACTATAGTTGAGTATAAAACCGTTTTTGGTTTAAAATTTCCGGCTGAACCCGATGAGGCCCAATTACCGTAAATATTCTAAAATAAACCCACCTTTTATAATATTGAATGAGTCCAAGAGTATAATTATATGAAATTTATTTGTTGAATTAGTTGATGAATTGTAAATTCTTGCATTTTTAAATGAAATAAACTTTTATATAGTTGTATTTTCACATCTTACAAAAATTTTTGATGAAAAGTTCAGGAAGAGGGTATACTGAAAAAAACGATATTTCGGTTGTAGGGAACCAGGTAAATTTTTTATCGTCCAATTCTATCAGGAAACGATTCCCCGTTGATAAAAACCCCATTATAAGCGTAAACAGGCAAATCTGTGCTAAAGAAGGGGAGATATGGCTATTTTTTCTTTCCCAACTTGCCCTGACTTGAAAAATGTTGACATGAAAATCTGCCCTAATCAAAAAGTTAACTCTATCATCCTATTTCAGAGTGTCTCTTACCCTTCCTGAAAAAAATACATCGAAAATGGGTTTTTCCAGCAAGACAAATCCAGCAAACAAGCCAATACCTTCTTGAGTATATTACAACACACAATCGATTTTTTCTTTTTTTATTCTTTCTTGGCTTTCAAATAATATATAACACGTGGGGGTTATTCTTTTAATCCCTATGAAAAAATTGGAAATATTATTTTTTGAGTTTTGGTTGTTTTTTCCAGTCTGCTAACTTTTAGGAAAACTGTACACATGGATTTTGATCATTTTTTTGAAAAAGTTGCCTGGATACCAATGTAAGACACTGACATTCCNCTGCTAACTTTTAGGAAAACTGTACACATGGATTTTGATCATTTTTTTGAAAAAGTTGCCTGGATACCAATGTAAGACACTGACATTCCGCTTTTTCTGGAAAAAATTCATTTCGGGGGTCAAAAAATTAATTTTTTACAAAATAACCCCCATTTTCCAATGAAAACCGTGGTTTTTGACATTATTTTGCCAATAAAAATTTTTCATAAACATCGTTTTGTCTAATTTTTGGATATATTGTGTAAAAAATTGTGTTGAAAAGATGGCATCAAAATTTTTTTCAGAAAAATTTATTTAGGGAGTCAAAAAATTAATTTTTTACAAAAATTACCCCTATTTTTGAGGTCAAAAATAGTTTCAACCATTCTTTCTCTTAAAATGAGATGATTTTTGTACTCGGGGTTTTTGACCATGGGGAACACGATGGTGATATTATTTTTTAACAAACTTTTTTGTAAAAATTAAAAATTTGGGAGCTACCCCCAAAAATGAAAAATGTGAATTTTTTAGAGATTTTTACAATATGTAATGGTTCTTTTTTTTATTGCTTCCACATTTCAAAAATTCACCAAAAATCATTTTTAAATCCGTTTCCATCGCCCGATAGCTCAATCGAACGCTCTAATCACCGGATTTTTTTAGAAAACAAAATTATTGGAAAAAATTTATTTTCGATTTTTTAGCCCAAAAATAGTGAAAATCACGGTTTTTTAATTGCTTCCAAATTTCGCAATTATCTCGAAAACGACAACGATTTAGAATTTACCATAAAAATAAAAAATGCTCCATTTTTATGAACTTTTCGAATATCAACGAATATCAAAAAAAATGGCAACTTTTTTCTGCTCGGACTGGTTCTTTAAACAATTTTTGTTGTAGAGATTCGTGAATAGCTTAAAGGACCAGTCCACTTTTGAACCGAATTCTTGTTGAAAAGTGGAAAAGAAAGTTCACGTTGGGGCAACCACTTTTTGCTTTGGAAGTAAATTCCAATTCGACAACCCTGAGGAGATATTTGACATACAAAATTGCATGAAAAATTTAAATGTGTCTGGGTATTGAAGCGAAGGGATTGGCACCATTTGAAATGTACTGTAACGAATTATAAAAAAGCCATTTTTACAAAGATCTTAAACTTTTCATAAAAAGGCAATTGCAGCACTTTTTATAACTCTATGAGACGAATAAAATGACACCAAAATTATCCGATTAGAACATTGTTTTGGGTTATCGAAACAAAAACATGAATCAGAATTTTCGTTTCAATAACCCAAAACAATGTTCTAATCGGATAATTTTAGTGTCATTTTATTCGTCTCATAGAGTTATAAAAAGTGCTGCAATTGCCTTTTTATGAAAATTTTAAGATCTTTGTAAAAATGGCTTTTTTATAATTCGTTACAGTAAATTTCAAATGGCGCCAATCCCTTCGCTTCAATACCCAGACACATTTAAATTTTTCATGCAATTTTGTATGTCAAATAGCTCCTCAGGGTTGTCGAATTGGAATTTACTTCCAAAGCAAAAAATGGTTGCCCCAATGTGAACTTTCTTTTCCACTTTTCAACAAAAATTCGGTTCAAAAGTGGACTGGTCCTTTAAGGCTGAGGCATTCAAATTGGCGCGCAGCGCTTCTAGACATTTTCGAACCTCATAATATTTTTCTCGCTTTATATCTTTATTATTATTTATATCTTTTTTATGTGTATCGAATTGAAAAATGTCTGATCCAAACGAAGAATATACTGGCTGGTGTTCAACAACAGAACCTTATAGCTACTTATACAACTTTCCAGCTTCCTCCCTAACATCCTACCATTATAACCTATGTGAAACCATGGTGCTTATCTCCAACATTTTTAGCAGTATCAGCCTACAGTTTATGCTAATTTCCGTCATCATTCTCATTTTAACAACATTTTTGGGCAAAAACCAAGAAGATTACAACTGGTTCATTTTCAACACTGCTTTTTTAAATCTCTTTTATGGCATCTTTTTTGAGGTTCTCAAAATTTTCCCCCACTTGAACAACAACATTCTTCTAATAATCATAATGTTTAATATAAATTTGGCGATAAGCTCGATTTTTCTCTTGGCCTTCAACCGATTTTTGTGCCTATACTTTCCAATTTTTTATGATAAAGTTTTTACTCAAAAGAGGCTACTTTTATGGATTTTCTTTTTCGACTCTTTTATGATATGTGTAGTACTCATCTATGAGGTTATTTCCCACCACACTTGGGCCTGTCAAACACTAACTTTCTTTTCTCTGATTATTACTCTTTCATGTTCTTACCTGATTATTAGAAAACTTCGAAAATTAATTCACATCACCGGTGAGGCATGTGAGAGGGGTTCAAAAGATTCTTGTCGAACTAGAGATGATATCCGCCGAGCCGCGATCGTCTGTATTTGGCAAGCATCTATATCATTTTTGCACACAGCGAATGTCATTTTTGCTCTGATTTTTGTTTCGTTTTTGAGTCAAGATCCAATTCTTTTTGAGACTTTTTATCCAGCTTATATTGTAACAAGTCTATTGCAACATCCGTTGTATCAAGTCTTTGTTATTTGGGATACACTCGTGACGATATTTTTATTAAGATCTTATCGATCGGCAGTGGTAAGGATTTATAAGAGAGTGGTGAATCAACTTTCGAAAACAACGCAAATTCACGCCATTCAGGTAATCCATGATCCTCATGTTATACTTGTGCAAGGTGGGGCAAATGGATCACCGCCTCGGCGTAAATCAGCACCTTAAAGGAACTGGCTAATATGGAAAACATATATAAGAAATATGAAATTCTGAAGATTCTTTTTTTCACCATTTTTTAACTCCTATGGCCACAATTTATGACCTATATAGATAAATTTTATTTTTTTTTGGCGCTATTCCCGAAAATCATAGATTTAAGGGAAAAATTTTGGAGTTGTTATCTTATTTCTTTATTTTTTATTTCAAAATTTTTTTAATTGTTTTAAATTTTTTATAAATTCAAATTGTAGATATATATAAGATAATAAAATGTAAATATTTTTTCCCCTGTTTCCCGCATGAGGAGGAGGCATTGAAAAGGCTTACATAAAAGTATATGGACTTAGCCTTGGCCTTAGGCTTAGTCTTGGCCTTAGGCTTAGCTTTGGCCTTAGGCTTACAAAATCGATTTTTCAAAAAAATTTCAAATTGCTCCAAAAATGCTTGAAAGTTGTTGAGCATAGCCAAAAACGGTGAAATATAACTTTTTACCACAAAAAGAAATTTATTTTAAGTGATTTTTACATCTCCAAATATCCTTAAAAAGGCTATTTATGAGCATTAGGGCAGCCCTAGATCGCGTTCTAGTGAGGCTAAAAGTCTGGTGACTTGGGGTTTTTCATTTTGTGTCATAAGGAGACGTTTGGCATAAAATTTAAAGAAAAATCTTGAATTTGAAAATTCACAAGCTGTGAGGGTCCCTTGTTATCCTTAGGTTTGGCCTTAGGTTTAGCCTTCGCCTTAGCCTTGGTCTTAGGCTTAGATTTGGCCTTAGGCTTAGCCTTGTCCTTAGGCTTAGCTTTAGGCTTAACCTTGGCCTTAGGTTTAGGCTTAGGCTTAGCCTTAGACCTAGACTTGGCCTTAAGCTTAGCCTTGGTCTTTGGCTAAGGCCAAGGTTAAGCCTTAATCTTAGCCTTATATTCATCTTATATCTATGTTAAACTTGTGGTCTACTTTATGATGAAAACAATTTATTATGGTTGAAAGAGTGGTAAAAAACCATTTTATTATTAATAACAATGCTTTAATATCATACTTATTTTTTTATAAGCTGTTATAACTTTTGGCAATGGTTACAACCGGCGTTTTTGTCGTTGTTTTTTGAAAATAAATTTGCATAAAAGCTGTTCTTAGTGGCCCCGAAAAGTAGATGAGTAAGAGTGGAGAAATGATACGATGGATATCTTCCACGATATAACTTTAAAAATTTATATAATCAATTAAAAAATAGCTAGCCTTACATAAAACCAATTAAATCGTTGATCTTCCATGGCCAGATATAAAAAATTCCTACATATAAAAAGCTGACAACTGCAGCAATAAGTGCATGAATGAACACGGCCACAGCTATTTGGAGTTCACGGTTGTATTTATTTGAATGCTCTATAAAATTTGGATATTTTAAATATTGAGACAAAAAATTAATATCTCTAACAAAATGTGCATACCTTTATTTAAAATTTTTGCTTTATTTTTGAGTTTTAAAAAGTATAAACTGAATATAACCATATAGAGAATNAAAAATTAATATCTCTAACAAAATGTGCATACCTTTATTTAAAATTTTTGCTTTATTTTTGAGTTTTAAAAAGTATAAACTGAATATAACCATATAGAGAATTAGCGAAAAAATGACATTGGACACTCTAGACAATGTGACTAATAAACTATTCAAACTTGTTATAGCTGGATTCGAGCCCACACATCGACATATAATTGTTATATTTTGTAAATTTGTTGAATTGTTACGAAAATCAACGAATCTAAGATTTGAGGTATAGGTAAAAGGAGATAAAGGAAAAAATAATAATTTGGAGCTACTACACAATAGGGGAGGGGGGCACATGAAAAATTTTTCGAAAATTTTTTTCTGGAAATGACCCCTCTAGGGGTAAAAACATGCGGGAAATCCGAATTTAACATTTTTGGAGCGAAAAAACGCTTTTCTGATTCAGGGAAGGCGTATTGTGTATTGAAGCAAAAAGTTGCAAAAATGATTTTCCTAAAAACGACCCTTTTTGGGGTAAAAATGTGTGGGGAATCCGAATTTAACATTTATAAAATTCCTCGGATCCAAGTAAATCTGTATATTGACGCGAAAATTCAAGAAAATAACATATTTTGGTCTAAAAACACCAACGCTTTTTCTTAAATTCATTTTTATTAACAATAACATATTTTTTTGATAAAATTGATTATTTTAGAAAATTATGTTCTTTGATTTAAAAAAGATAATTTTTAAAGGGGAGTAAACTTTGCAGCAGCACTTCCGAAAAAAAATTTTTTGAATTTTTGCAAAAATGACTTTTCTAGGAGTAATTTTATGCGAGAAATCGATTCCGCGCATTCTCGAAGCATGAAAACGCTTCCTTGACCCTGATTCAGGGAATGGGAACGGGTGTATTGAAGCGAAAATCAAACATTTTCGGATTTTTATGAGAAAACCGTCGATTCTTAGGTTTTTCTAGGAGGAGAATCAATTGTGCGCATTTCCGAACCTTGGAAACGCTCCTTGACCCTGATTCAGGAAGAAAACGGTGTATTGAAGCGAAAATCAATTTATTTACGTTCAAAAAAAATTTTTTCGGAAGTGCCGCTGCAAAGTTTACCCTCCCTTTAAAGCTAAAAAATTTTAAATGTGTGCTAGATGACCGTTTTAATCACTGATCTTTCCTACAGGGTATTCACGGTTGATAACGGGTTGCGTATATAGCCTACGGGAAAACATGCCCCGTACGGATCCGTACGGTTCAACTTAGGAACGCACTCGATGGTATAAATTCTGTTTTTTACATGGGTGACCCTCCTACTGTGTAGTAGCTCTAATAATTTATACTTATAACTAGAAGCAAAAAAATCCGGCGTATAAGCTAAAATCGATACAATAGTCATTAAAATAGTTATACAAACAGTCATCTTGTTATAAAAGCTCTAAAAAATCGCAATTTTTAATATTTTTGATAAAGTCTTACTTTTCTATCATAAGAACCCACTATGATAACAAATCTATTAAAAGAACACATGCTAATCAACATGTATTGTATGGTTAGTATCACGATAGTAACATAGGAACATAAATATGGTAAGATCCCTTGAACTCTGAGGAAAATCTCATCCACCAAGATGCCATAACTAGGGAATTGATAGAAAAAATGACCCCATACAAACTAAAAAATGAATATTTTTGCATGATTTAACCCCTTTAGAATTTTACAGTCGATATTTCGATAACTCCTAGATAAAAAGTAAGCCCAAAAAATGTTGACCCTAGTATTCGATCTTTCCTCTTTAGGACAATAACAATAAGAATCATGATGTAAAAGATAAGGAATACGCCAGAAACTGGTAGATACACATATAAATAAAACGTTTTATCCATCTAAAAGCCTAGCAAGTATGATCTCGGTCTTATGGACTAGTATGAAAACAAATGGAAAATGTGAGTAGTCGAATTCAAATGACATATAAATTTCTTATGGTATTCAGATATTTTTATATCTATTCAAAAGAAAAATGTTGTGAACTTTATAGGAGGCAAATTAGAGTACACTTCTTTTCAATGAATACGTAATTAGTATAGAAAAGAAAAATTTTTAAAAATTTCGTCCAAATGAAAATATCATTGTTACTAATTAGTGTACAGTCAAACTTCTCAATAGTGATCCTCACGCCCTCGGAAGGGGATCACTATGGCAGAGTTTGATGTAGTCACATGTGTTTCCTAGTTGACAAAATCTGTGATTGTCGAATTTCGCAGCGAAAAAGACGGTATAAGGGTTTTTCCATGCGGGGATCACGAATTCGACGTTATTTTTGGCTGTAAATGCCCGGAAGTACCTGTTTCGAGATAAAGTGCATTTTCTGAAAACCGGGTTTTTTTGAGACTATGCCTAACTTTTGCTAATAAAAAGCTTGTTGAATGCGGTTTTTTGCTTTTATTATGGAGAATAGCTCTCGAGAAAACTTTTTTTAGGTAGCAGTTTTTGTCTTTATAACATTGGGTGCTTAAAAATAGCATTTTTACGAAAATACTCAAAAATGACCAATTTCGGAAAAAACGCTATATATCGGGTATTTCGCCATGTTGAATTATGTTAACTTGAGCATTACAAGGGCACGATTGGCCCATCAAAATGACAATATTATTTTTTTATGAATCAGGGTCGCTGTGAGTCGCTGGGACTTTTTGTCATTTTTGGGTGGTTTTTCAGAAATCACGTTTGTTGAGGTGTTAAATCGAAGTTTTGTGAGATGCGGTTTTTGTTATTCGAAAGTAGAGAGTTTTTGGAGTAGAATGAAAAAAAAGATTAAATTTTTTGACCACAGGAAGTTGGAGAAAAATTACTTTGAAATTTCACTTTGTTTTCACGTTGAAATTTTGAATTTTGTAATGTTGTGTTTTTCGTTTCAATGTTCAAATTGTATTGCGCTCCAAGTTGAATTTATTTAGTGAGATTAACACATGGGAAAGTTTTTAAAAGTCATATCGAGACAAAATTCGATTCTTAAAAAATTCAAAACCATGCCCGAAGCTCAATACCATCGATTTTACGTGTATTTTTTGAATTTTCTAACCTCTCTAAAACACCCAAGATAATTTTTTTCGGCCAAAATTTCTTTCTAGCAGATGTATTTCAATATGGAGAACATTTCTAGCGTGGTTTCGAAAAAATCCGAGAAAAA
>OZJO01013626.1:0-11630 GCA_900406225.1 Acrobeloides nanus | reverse complement strand
ATACACAGGTCTTCCCTGAATCAGGACAGAATTTTTTGCTTCGAAAATGTCAAATTCGGATTCCTCGCATGTTTTTACCCCATAGAGGGGTCATTTCCAGAAAAATTTTTTCGAAAATTTCCCCCCCCCCCTCTCTATTCTGTAGTAACTCCCAAAATGTACATATATTTTAGGACTCCGTGCCTTCTATTGATGCCCCTGTTCTTTCACAAGATCTCAGGATTAATCCAGATATGGATTCGGGACATCCATCTTCATCGACAAATAGTGGAGCATCCCCTAACTGGAGTCAAGTTGGTATTTCGCATCCTAGAGCGCCGCCTACTACAACAATACCTTCTCGTCCCTTAGGTAAATTTTTTAAAATCATTAACGTTTGCCTGAAAACCTGGTTCAGGGAAAAATTGATTTTGAAGCAAAAATGGAAAAAGTGAAAATTGCCATTTTCTGTATCAGGGAATCGTTTTTATACTTCGAAAACGTGGGCAATCGATTTCTCATATATAATTACCCATAGAAGAGTGATTTCCAGATATAAAAAATGCAAAAACAAAAATAAGCATTTTCGCTTCAAAACTAATTTTTCCCTGAATCAGGGAAGCGTTTTGACGCTCCGGGAATGCACACAATCGATTCCCCGGCATAAAATTACCCCAACGATGGATCATTTTTAGAAAAATCCTAAAAAATAAAAAGCCCTGATTCAGGGAAAATTAGTTTTGAAGCGAAAATGCGAAAGCAAAAATAACCATTTTCGCTTCAAAACCAATTTTCCCTGAATCAGGGCTTTTTTTAATTTTTGAGGTTTTCTAAAAATGATCCCTCTAGAGGTAATTTTATGTGGGGAATAGATTGCGCGCATTCCAGGAGCGTGAAAACACTTCCCTGATTCAGGGAAAAATTGGTTTTGAAGCGAAAATGGCTATTTTTAAAGAAAAAGTTTTGGCCCGCCCTGTCAGTTGTACTATTTTTCAAATTTAGGCTATGACCCAGCGCTATGTGATATCCAACCACCTCGACCGCTGCACAGAGTTGTTCCTCCGCCATCAACGAGTGTCACAGCTTTTCCAGTTGAACATCAGCGCCGCAGTCTCAATGCAACATATCTTTCAACAGCGATCCCTTTGATAAGCAGTGCTCCATCGACGTCCAATCGACCAACACATATAGGAAAGCCTGAAGTTGGACAGCGGTTGATGGCTTACTCTGCTGTTCCAGAAGAACGGGAAAGGACAAAGTCATCGGTTTTCCCTTCAACGAATAATGGTCTCTTAGTATAGATTCTATGTATTATTGTCATTTGATGTGATGTTCCAAGTGATAAATGAGAGTGGGAGTGATAATAGGTAATATGAAATTGGACAAAAGTTTTCGGACCCGACCGGGATTCGAACCCGGATCAGGCTCCTGTCCAAGTTCACTACCATTGTGCTACCGTGACCGACAATTGATGACTGTTAATTGGTAAATACTTAGCGGTGTATTTTCCACTACTTACACAGTGACACCTAACGTTATCACATCATGTGATAACGTTATCACTTATCACATGGTGTGATAACCATGTGGTAACGTTACTGATAGCGGTGTGTGATAATGTGATAACGTTATCACTCCCAAGGATGAAATTTTCGGCCACCTAACCCTCTTGTACGATTTACGTTCAAAAGCGATTTTTCGCACCAATACACAAGTTTCTCTCCCCCTAAATCAGGGGGAGAGAAACTTGTGTATTGGTCAAAATAACGTTTTCAGAGTTCGGGAATACTCGCAATCGATTCCCCGCATAGAAAACCCCCAGGGGTGAAATTTTCGGCCATCTAGCTCTCATTTATGATGTACGTTCAAAAAGCGATTTTTCGCACCAATATACAAGTTTCCCTACCCTGATTCAAGGTCAAGATAACGTTATCACAAAAATCGTTATTACTTTTATCAAAATGTGTTATCTCTTATCACATCCTTTTATCATTATCACTAGGAATATCACTATTTGGGTCGCCACAAGCTATCGTACTTTTTCGGTACGATGACCTTAAAAATTTTCATTTATCGTACTTTTGGTGTTATTTGGTAGTACTCATGAGTACTATCGAATGGTAAAGAATTTTTACGAAAAAACTTTTTTAGACCCATCGTACGATAAAAGTACGACGAATTGTGCGGAATTTTATCATACGATGGGTCTAAAACAATTTTTTTCGTAAAAATTCTTTTACCATTCGATAGTACTCATGAGTACTAATAAATAACACCAAAAGTACGATAAATGAAAATTTTTAAGGTCATCGTACCAAAAAAGTACGACGAAAAAGTACGATAGCTTGTGGCGACCCTTTGATGCTCTTTATATTGATTCGGGTTGTTGTTTTTCAACAAATTTTTGTTTGCAATATCAAATATTTTTGAGTCATATAAAAAATTTAATATAAAGTTGGCACTTTATTTATTGCTTTTAAAATTTTTTAAAAATATAGCACCTTGAAAGAGATAGAGATCTATGAAAAGCGATCTGGCCATATACCCGTAACAGAATCGATACAACTATCATCTACAGAGATTACGCTACACAAAATCGAAATTTTCAATTGAATCCAAAGGATCTATGGTTTCCAATGAAAGATGTTTCGCTAGGTCGCGTTTGTCCGGATCACGAGACGCGTTTCTTAATCTCCGAGGATTAGAACGATATCCCATGTCGAGGTAGATGTTGCTTGGACATGTCCCGCCAGCAGAACGGCTCTAAAAATTTGGTGTTAAAGGACCAGTCCGGTGGGAAAAAAGTTGCCAATTTTGTTGATATTCGCAAAAACTTCAAAATAGTTTGTGTATTACAACGAAAACATGTAGACAAATTCAAAATTTCAAACGCAATTTTCTCGAAAACTACAACGATTCAGAACTTACGGTAAAAACAAAAAATGCTCCATTTTTCATCAACATATCAACAAGAATTGGCAACTTTTTTCCCACTCGACTAGTCCTATAAAGTACTTAAATTGCATTACCTCATACTTAACATCAATATTTGTCCGAATGAGACGACCATTCAGTGGCTTTAATGGTCTATAGTTAGGCCCCATAAACACCGGATTTGGTTGTTTGATCTCTGTTTGCTGTAATTCATTCCAAATTTGTAGCTAAACAAGTTTCATAAGATCGCTTCTTTAAACTTTGTTTTTGAAACTTTATCGAATTGGGGATTAGGCTGCGTTCAAGCATCTCATAAAAGTTGTTAAAAAATGTAACTTTGCCTGAATTTCAATACAATCGTGTTTATTGAAACGATTGGCAAAAGATCATCGAATCCGCGAAGTTTAACAAGCAGGCTAGACTTGAATGAAACGAAACGAAAGGTTTGAATCGATACGAATGAATGAAACAATTTAATGGGACAAAACGAAAATTCAGGGTTTTCGTGTCAATATTCAGGCAAATTCGAAACGATCAAATGAACGACATAGTGGAAAAATTTTTTATTGATTTTTTTTATTTTATCGTTTCATTCGTATCGTTTTATTATTCGATCGTTTCATTCGTATCAGTAATCGCCCGGAAACGAGTTTAAATTTGTCTGAATATTAACACGAAAACCCTGAATTTGGTTTCGTTCCATTATGTCGTTTCATTCGTTCCTTTTCATTCGTATCTTTTCATTCTATCGTTTCATTCGTATCATTTCAAACCTTTCGTTTCATTCGAGTCTATGCCAAACAACAAAGCATATAATATAAACTTACATCTTCTCTCGTGATATAAATAGGATTATTCATGATAACCCAAGTGACAGTTTCATAACAACCCGGATATGTAAGCGAGCCTTCGTATGTCACATAGTGTCTAATATTGGAAAGCAAACCAGATGGTTGAAACCTAGTCAGCGTAGTGACAGAATCTTTATAAGTGATGCTTTGTGAAGCAACGGTTAATTTTCGAAGTTCAACATTGGAGGCGTCACCAATCTAGGAAAAGAATTTTCTTTTTGACTACAAATCACCCCTTACATCAACAATAAAAGAAAGAGCTAATAGTCCTCGTGGTTGAGTCATAGCTTGAGTGAAATTTTCATACAGATCTGAATTGTAACAAAGCAGTTGTATCTAAACATAATTTTCATATCAAATATTCACATTTTCGGGGGCTAGTACAAAAGAGTGGTGACAAAAAACAAATGCTCTATATCGAAGTCAGGGGTGTCATGTGTCTGAACATTGACACGAAAACCCTGAATTTGAAATTTTTGAATTTTCACCTGGATTTTTTAAATTTTCTTTAAAAAACCTTCGTCATTTTTTTATAGCTAAATGAAACGAACAATACGAAAATTATCCAATTTAAAAATTGTTTTGGGTTATTGAAACGAAAACATGAATCAGGGTTTTCGTTTCAATAACCCAAATTTTGTTACAAGCCCGGATAGCCTAGTGGATAAAGCATCAGTCTTATGCCCAGAATGCAGCGGGTTCGATCCCTGCCAAAAATCGATTTTTTGGAGAAAAATTGAATTTTTGGAGAATTTTTTTTTGCTGCTGGGCCTTAGAAAATCATGGACTTGTGAAAAACCTATAATCTAAATTTGAGAAACACAAACCTCGGCTGGAAACCGAACTTTGTCAATGGTATGTTCTGAGCCCATTTCACCATCAGGCAATCGACCAAAATGGAACATCACATGGTGTAAACGGTAGTTATACGGGCCAGCTGGCCCACCAGTCACATTTATTTGACCTGATGCACCATTTGTATCATTTACAGTTACGATGGGCAGTGGGCCGGCATTGCGAAATTCTGCTTCAATCTAAATTTTCCGTAAAAATTGCAAATTTTTGAGCTATTGTGGATTAGGGTAGGGGGTCACCCCATGGTCAAAAATCAAAAAGAATTTTCTACATTTTTTAAAATGACATATTTAAGGGTAATTTTATGCGAAAAATCGATTGCGCGCATTCCCGAAGCGTGAAAACCTTTTTTTCACACTTAAACATGAAAAAATACGTATTTTTCAATTTTGAAGGGTGAAACAAAAGTTTTCACGCTTCGGGCATGCGCGCAATCGATTTTTCGCATAAAATTGGCCTAGGCTTCAAAGCTTAGGCTTAAGCTTAGGCTTAGGCTTAAACCTAGGCTTAGGCTGAAGCTTAGGCTTTTTCACGCTTCGGGAATGCGCGCAATCGATTTTTCGTATAAAATTACCCCTAAATATGTCATTTTTTAAAAATTTAGAAAAATTTTTTTTCGATTTTTGACCCTGGGGTGACCCTCTCCTGATCCACAATAACTTCCAAATTTTTTTCTTCAAAAATTTACTTGTTGATGTCCAATCACGATGGATGTCAAGCCGGGATCAAAAAGTAGCCTACTGGGATCGATGTTAATAGGACTTTGCAGCTGCCCGACCGTACACATCCGCCACGTTTTGCTGACTAGCCCCCAGAAGTCTGGTCCTATAATACAGGGATAGAGACAAGCGGTCATCAACCATGAGATCATTTTTTAGGATTTTGTGTGAATTTTTGAGAGAAATGGAATTATTATTATTCTAGTGGAAATTTTCATCTCTAAAAAAAGGCTTTGAAATATGAAGCGCAAAAGACATTTTCAGCATAACAACATAAGTCCACGGTTCACCAAAATGCTACACTAAAGTTACGCCCATGTAATGCATGATAGCCAAATGGTTAGGGCTCCAGGAATTGAACTTTACTGTCGTCGCGGGTTCGAATCCCGACCCGAAATTAGAGTTTCTTTCGATTTTCATGAAATTTGTTTGCATATGCCTATTTTTGGCTGTAGATAATTTTCTATTTTTTTACATATCAAAATCACTATATATGAAAAAATTAACGGGAAAACAATCTACAGATAAAAAAGGTAAAAAATTTCATTGGAGAAACTTTAATTTCGAACTGGGATTCGAACTCGCGACCGTAAAGTTCAATTCCTAGAGTCCTAACCATTCTGCTACTATAGTATGGTCGTAACTTTTTTGAATTTTGGTGAACCGTGAGTCTTTATAAAAACCCCAGCACCATTTAGGAAATAAAGGAGTGTAATTTGGAGGGTTGCCCAGCGTGTGAATCTGTGGAGAGTTTCGTAGTCATATGAAAACCGTCTCAATATTATACTCATCTATTATTCATGGAGGTAGTTTTCCACCATGCATGCATATAGGCTTATTTATCCCGGCTATACGAAAATAAGAGGTCGTTTAAAGGACCAGTTCGATAGGGAAAAAGTGTCGTCATTGTTGTGCATTTGTCAGAAAGTTGATGAAAAATGGAGCATTTTTTGTTTTTACGGCATGTGTCTGAATCGTTGTAGTTTTCGAGATAATTGAGTGTAAAGTTGTTGATTTTTGAAATTTTGTGTATTACAACGAAAGTTTGTACCGTAGTTTTTCCCTTAATAAATTCTGTATATTGAGAAAAAAATAATTCAAAATCCTTGAACTCGACGAGGCGATTAAAATGACACCAAAATTATCGAATTTGAAAATTGTTTTGAGTTATTGAAACGAAAATTCTGATTCATGTTTTCGTTTCAATAACCCAAAACAATGTTCAAATTGAATAATTTTGGTGTCATTTTATTCGTCTCGTCGAGTTATAAAAAATGCTATACCTATTTTTTTCTAAATGTTCAAGGATTTTGAATTATTTTCTTCTCAATATACAGAATTTATTGATTCAGGGAAAAACTATTGTCACGACCCAGGTACAAGCTTTCGTTGTAATACACAAAATTTCAAAAATCGCCAACTTCACATGCAATTATTTCGAAAACTACAACGATTCAGAGGGTGCCGTAAAAACAAAAAATGCTCCATTTTTCATCAACTTTCTGAATATATACAAAAAATGACAACTTTTTTTACTGGTCCGAGTGACAATAAAAAATTATGGTATGATATCAAATTGTTTTAAAGTAATAAGGAATAATTTTTCTCGAATCAGATAAAGGAAAGAAGAAGAAAAATTTCCAAATGGCCTAAAGCTGACATGTTCATGCGCATAAAATACTTCCTTTTTGAAGATGCTAATTGGATGTAAATTAGGCAATCTCAATTTATTTCAGTCCAAAAATATCTCTTCAATATTCCCTTTTTATAGTCGAAACTTTCAAGGCAAGACTTGTGGATGAGTCGTGTACGAAATTTACAAAGTTTGTGTATTGAAACGAAATCCTGCTCTTCTTTCGCTCTGAAAACATCCATCTGGAGAGTAATTTTATGCGACGAATCGATTGCTCACATTTTCTAAGTATGAAAAAATTAGTTTGATCCTGATTCAGGGAATGGAGTTGGTGTATTGACGCGAAAAACGAAAATTTTTTTCGAAATTTTCGATTTTCCAAAAGACCGCAGTAAAGAACGTTAAAATTTTAAAAGAAACACACCCCTTAGGGGTAAAAATTGACGTGGAACACGCTGGTGCTGTTATTTTCACTCCAAAATCATCGAAAACCGATGAATTTTCACACTTTTGATTTTAAATTTTTTCTAACCAAATAAGAACAACTTAAAAATTAAACACAACAACAACTTAAACGCAATTAATAAATAATTTAACGATCGACCGGATATTGCTCAAAAACATGCAACCAGAAGTTATAAAATGCATGATCACCAAAGCATTCGCGCCAGAGAAATTCGGCGATCCTACCGCGCAGTTGCCTATCACTAACGCCCTGAATAATGGTTGAGAAATAGAATGTGAAAATTTATTGGTTTTCGATGATTTTAGAGTGAAAATAATAGCGCCAGCGTGTTCCGCGTCAATTTTTACCCCTAGGGGGTGTGTTTCTATAAAAATTTTAACGTTTTTTACTTCGGCCTTTGGAGTCACGTTAAGTGCGCCCCCAGGCTGTACAGCTCCGAAATTTTCTTATTGGATAGTTCAAAATTGAAAATTTTCCTGAAAAGCATATAAAAATTGGACACAAAGATAAATCAACAACTTGAAACACTTGAAAAAAGCTCTTGAGTTTGAAACAAAATTGGATAAGGAACAAGTTACGGCAAGGGGGTTCACTTTATGTAACTTGGAGAAGAAACCTTCCGGTAATTGAATAACAAGCGCTATGAAAGATGCTGCTAATCCAGCTAGCAATCTCAAAAAAGCTCAATTCAAAGGCTGTAGGATGTTTCGACAGAAATTTTCGAAAAGTTATTTTCGACGAAAAGTATCGAAAAATACGTTTTGAAAGATTTTTTCGAAACGAACATTTCGAAAGATTTTTTGGTGAATTTTTCGATTTTTGACTAATTTTTCCATTTTTGATGAATTTTTCAATTTTACGGACATTTCGAAAAGTGTCGAAGGTACATCTCCACTTGTCCAAATTAGTTTTTAAAGTAACTTGTAGAAATGTCCGTTTCGAAAATAACTTTTCACAGCAAAATAACTTTTCCTGTCGAAACATCCTACAGCCAATTCAATTCTCATCAAATGACCTGTGTAACGCATAAAAATATGTGATTTCAAGAAAATGTGTGAGACAACAAAACGGCCTAAATGTGCAAGATTTGAGAAGCGGAAAATAATTAGTCAAAGTCTCTTGAGGAGGATGGGCACTACTCTGCCACGAGGAATCTGAGATTTTATATTGCAGAAAGGAATCACGTTTCCGGACGGTCAAACAAGAAGTTACACTACTTAACCAATACTCCCATTAACATAATTGAGGCGCGCGGGGCACTCGTGAATTTGTCCAAATTGGCTAGCTGACTTTCAAGATTTTCAGTTATAGTCCGTTTCAGCCCCAACTATAAAAAACTTTGGACCTAAAATTCTAAGTCCAAAATTGGCATTCCGTCCGATCTGACTAGTTAAGCAACGTTGAGCCAACGTTGTAGGTT
Source organism: Acrobeloides nanus (assembly GCA_900406225.1). NCBI lineage: Eukaryota > Metazoa > Nematoda > Chromadorea > Rhabditida > Cephalobidae > Acrobeloides > Acrobeloides nanus. Next base: position 2,773 of record OZJO01013626.1, on the reverse strand, counting down.
CAGCCCCCATATCCGTTTCCTTGTGTCCAAATTCATTTAAAATTTTTGCATATGGGTATTTTTATGTGAGAAGCACGTTGATAAAGTTATTTTTTCAAAAAACCTTATGAAAACATGATTTTTTTTATCACTTTTCGAATAACAACTAATTTTGTAAAAAAGTTGTCAAAAATAGCGTTTTCATAAGTTTTTTTTGGAAAAATAACTTTACCAATGTGCTCCTTATATAAAAATACAAAATTTTTTATCGAATTCGGACACAAGGGAGCGATTGGGGATCGAACTTACGATTCGGCCCAATGTTGCTTAACTTGCCAGATCGGACGAGATACTAACTTCGGACTTTGAATTTTGGGTCCAGTTTTTTTTTTAGTTTGAGCTGAAACGGACTATTGATTAGAGTTGTCGAGATCAAGATCAAAGAACGAGATCAATATTTTCGGGATCAAAAATTTTAAAAATTTACCATGGTCCCCCCACGTTTTTTTCCAAAAAAATTTTCAAAATTTTGGACAAAAAACATAAAGGGGGACCAGGGGCGTAGCTAGAAACAATTTCAGAAGGAGCTAAAATTTTTGAAACTTTTTTTGGTCGCCGCGGAAAATTTTTTTGCTAAAAATTCTTATTAAAAAGCAAAAAACCACGTCACAGGCAAAAAAATTTTTGAAAGTGCTTGTTTTTAAGCTGAAAATGCTCAGAAAATTTTCAATTTTTGTTGAAATTTTGCCAAAATTTGGGCTTTTTTGGTGAAAAAATAGCCTATTTTAGTGAAAAAAATTGAAAATTTTGGTGAAAAATCATAAGGGGGAGGGCCAAGAGGGAAATTTTTTCATTTTTCGGATTTCGGTTAGCCCCCCTGGCTACGCCACTAGGGGGACCAAGGTGATTTTTTCAAAAAAAATTTCAAAAATCATCCTGGTCCCCCTTGTGTTGTTTCGAGGCGACCAAAAAAAATCGCCAAAAATTTTACACTTCAGTCCCCTCCGAAATTTCCTTCTGGCTACGCCCCTGCTTGAAATTTTGTGCACGAAAAAGCTTACCTCCAAAGAGGTCATTGTCAAAAGTCCATGGGTAGTCTGCAGCTATTCTTTTCGAGATTGCCATGAACACAAATAGGTCTAGGAATACTTGAACCATATAAGAAAAAAATGTTTTGTCGGTCTAAGAATGGTCTTTCTTGAGCTAAAATGTGATAAATTAGACTATATAATTAATGTTTAAGAATGTTAAAACACCTGTGCTGCTTTGCTAATTTGTGCACAAAAAAGTTTTCGATACGAAGATTAAATCAAAAATAGAATAAAAGGGTTGTTCGAAAGGGTATATTTGAAGCTATTCTGAGCAACATTCAAAACAAATTTTTTTTGAAAAAAAGTTATCTAACTATGGAATATACCAGGCAAAATCAAATCGACTCAGGTGGGATTCGAACTCAAGACCCTTAGACTCGAATTTTGAAGCACTACCACTGAGCCAAGTTCACGATGAAAATCGAATTTTTAATTTTGCTTATAATTTAACATGAATTTTTTTAACAACTTTTTTTTCAAAAAATTTTTTTGAACCTTGCTCAGAATAGCTTCAAATAACAGAATATACCGGAAATTTGAAGTATTCCCGTGTTAAGGATACAAATAAAATCGACGCACCGAACTCTAAACAATTTTCCGAGCCGAAATGAAATGAGCTTCTTGTCAAAACTCATTTCTTCTTACGTGGCAGAAGTCATTTCCTTTTGGAACATATTCAAAGCCCGAGATTATGCCCAGAATGGATGGTCAAATATGAGATGGCTTTACCCGTCCATACTCTTGAATAATACCCCTTTGAATGGGAAAGCCAAGCCCCATCAAGAATAGTAAAGGACTACTCTAATCCCGGGCCATTGAGCCGAAAGGCACTCTCCTTTCAAGTCAGGTCACTCATCCGTTCATGTTTGACTTTAATGCAAATTGATGATACGAAAAGAGAGGAGACCTATTATGGAAAAGAGGGCCCAGGAAATTGTGTGAAAGCACGCCGGAAGCTATTCATTGGCTAATATACGCTTTCTCACATTATCATAATTTTATTCTTACGTGAACCAGCTATACAAGCTTTTTTGCAAACAAAATCAAATCGACTAAGATGAGATTCGAACCCGGGACCCTTAGACTCGAATCTTGGAGCACTACCACTGAGCCAAGTTCACGATAAAAATAAGTTTTCACGGCGCACGAAAGTTTGCAAAAAGTTTCGACGCCGTTATGTCCAAATGGCGCAATTGGGAGAGTTGCGAGTCTTACGTCTTGATGGTCGAGAGTTCGAACCCCATCTTCGTCTAAATATTTTTGCACTTTTCATGGAATCAAATTTTACTTGAAATCAAATTATATGAAAATATTTACAAAGGAGAGTATGCGGAAAGACAATAAAAATTTTCTATTATATATACACTTATTAATAAACGCAAAATTTTTGATTAAAACATTTCCGCATAGTTCCGCAAGCCACTTTACTGTCAGTGTATATATGCATTTTAAAAGGGGTATAAATTATGGACTATTTTATGAAAAACTTTTTCTAAAACGATCATTTTTAGGAGTAATTTTATGTGAGAAATCGATTGCGCGCATTCCCGAACCTTGAAAACGCTTCTTTAACCCTGATTCAGGGAAGGAATCGGTGTATTGAAGCGAAAATCAAACATTTTCGGATTTTTATGCGAAAACCGTCGATTCTTAGGTTTTTCTAGGCGGGGAATCTATTGCACGCATCCCCGAACCTTGAAAAC
>OZJO01013614.1:0-11977 GCA_900406225.1 Acrobeloides nanus | reverse complement strand
AAAAAATTTTTTTTCTCGATAAAAAAATTTTTTCGGGTTAATATTACTAGTTTTCATCCAATATTAGGCTTATTTTACGTTCCTCGATCATTTTTCGCCGAAAAATTTTTTGTCGATAACCCGCAATGACTTGCCCTCCCCCTTTAAATCATGGGAAATTTGGGGGGGGGCAATATATACAATAAATGGCAATATTTTTTTGTAACTTTTTTGACTCCGGATTCCGATTCTGGATTCGAATTCAGAATCTGAGTTTCGGATTCTGAATCCGGATTCAGAATCTGTATCCAGAATCCTAATTCAGAATCTAGATTGAGAATCAGAATCCGGAATTCGGATTCAGAATCCGAATCCAGAATCGGAATCCGGAGTCAAAAAAGTTACAAAAACATATTGTCCTAATTTCTTACTTCTTTGAGTTTGGAAAGAATTAAACCCTTGTACACGTTGTTGATTTTGAGCTTGCTGTATATAGGGACCAGGAGTGCCTAAATAAGTTTAAACAAAAATAAAATTACTTAGGGACCACAGCGTTTCATTTAGGGTTGGGATTTCCCGAATTTATCCAGATTTCCCCCGGGAAATTCTGGAGAAATCTTTTTTTGACTGGGGAAAATCTTTCTATGCGATATTTTTACATATTTTTAGTGATTTTATTTTATTTTTTCCAACTTTCTAGGGAATTTTGGTACCGAAAAATAGAATCTGCAAAAACTATTTCGTGTGTTCCCTAGCCAAAAAAAATTTCCTTAAAATTCCTCATGATTTCCCGGATAAATCCGAGGAAATCTGGATTTATCCTATTTCCCCGGATCCTGATAAATCCGGATAATTCTATTTCCCAACCCTGGTTTCATTTAATCATGGAAAAATTTTTTCAAAAAAACTGTACAAAAGAAATATAATTACTTACTTCTTTGTTGAGTTTGGAAAGAATTAAACCCTTGTACACGTTGTTGATTTTGAGCTCGTTGTGTATAAGGACGAGGAGTAGCTATAAATAAATTTAAACAAAATTAAAATTACTTAGGGACCACTCGTTTAATTAGGTCATGGGAAAATTTTTTCAAAAAACTTTACAAAAGAAATATAATTTCTTACTTCTTTGTTGTTGAGTTTGGAATGAATTAAACCCTTGTACACCTAGTTGATTTTGAGCTTGCTGTGTATAAGGAGCAGGAGTACCTATAAATTTAAAAAAATAAATTTACTTAGATAAGGACCACAGCGTTTCATTAAATCAGCGGGCGGATTTTGCTCAAGAAAATAAAAAAAGCTATTTTAATCGATTTTTTAAATGAAAATAAGGGGTATTTTCAAAAAAAGAATCGAATATGAGTTTTTTTCGAAAAAAGCGCCACGTTATCAACTTTAAAACACTATCCTACAGCTACTCGCTCAAAAAGCTTTATCCGAANTATTTTCAAAAAAAGAATCGAATATGAGTTTTTTCGAAAAAAGCGCCACGTTATCAACTTTAAAACACTATCCTACAGCTACTCGCTCAAAAAGCTTTATCCGAATAAGCTCCCGGATATCACTCTGTATTTTTGAAGATTTTAATTTTTACTTTGCTGTAGTCCTGTATTCGTCCAACATTCGTAAAGCTTATTAATCTTATACACGTCTATACTACTAAATCCTCTTCTTTGCCCAATGGTAACACCAGGTTTCGTCGGAACAATTGTGGGCAGGCCGTTTTTACTAAAGGCATACATGTCATAGTGCATAATCGATTCATAATCATAGCTAGTACCCAAATGAGTGATTTTTTCCAAATCATAAGTATCGAAATTTTCTGAATTTTGGAATTTTCGCATTCCTGAAAATGTTAATATTACCTTTAGCATCATCTAGTACATTTTCCAAATGAATTGTTACATAATTATTTCGATCAGCCCTACCTAAAAATGATATTTAGCCCCTCACAGTGGAGGAGAGGCAAAGGTGAACAAAGAGGTGGTCCACTTTTCTGAAAAATTGCTAGGAGGGGAGGACATTAGCCTTTTTTCATCAAAAATTATNTAATTATTTCGATCAGCCCTACCTAAAAATGATATTTAGCCCCTCACAGTGGAGGAGAGGCAAAGGTGAACAAAGAGGTGGTCCACTTTTCTGAAAAATTGCTAGGAGGGGAGGACATTAGCCTTTTTTCATCAAAAATTATTTCTTCAAAAATTATCATTTCTTCGCCAAAAATAACCAACATTTACAGTTTTTCATCAAAACTTGCCATTTTTAACTGACCTGCCTTTAAGTGGCTTATGAAGGGGACCCTTATCTAAATTTTCGGTCTTCGGCCGAAAATTTGTGGGGGGGGGGGTACTTGTTTACATTAAAAGTCATTTTTTACTATCAAATAATCCTTTTTAGTAATTTTTGCCAAATCATGCAATTTTTTACTCATTTTTCTCCAAAATAGTCTTCCGAGACTCTCTCTTAGGGACATGATCCCTTTCTCCCCCATAGTGAATGCTCCTCTGCAAAATCTCAAATTTCTGATCTCCATCTACACCTCTGCCCTGTAGTATTTTTCAGGACCCCTTCAAATTTAATTTTAAAAATAAACTTTGTTCATGATAAAAACCAATTGTATGCATTAGCTCATGAATAATGGCACCCACACCTTCAGACCCTCGAATACATTCTCCTGTTAAGCTAAGTATTTGCTTGCCACCTAAAATAAATCCCTGAAACTTTTGATGCTTTTTATCAGTGGCATAATTTCAGCTGCCGGAAGGGGGTAGCAATAAGAGATACTTTCTTGAGCGTTCAAAGATTGACTTAAATGGTTCGAGCGGGCTCCAAGTTGAATTTAGTTAGTGATATTGACACATGGGAAAGTTTTTAAAAGTCATCATAAGTCAATTCTAGTTCATGCAAAAATTCAAAAGCTTGTCCGAAACTCAAAAACCCGATTTTACGTTAATTTTTTGAATTTTTCTGTATAAACACCCTAGATAANCCAAGTTGAATTTAGTTAGTGATATTGACACATGGGAAAGTTTTTAAAAGTCATCATAAGTCAATTCTAGTTCATGCAAAAATCAAAAGCTTGTCCGAAACTCAAAAACCCGATTTTACGTTAATTTTTTGAATTTTTCTGTATAAACACCCTAGATAATTTTTTTCGGTCATTTTCTTTCTGGCCTATATATTTCAACATGATGAACATTTCTAGAGTGGTTTCGAAAAAATCCGAGAACTTTCGATTTTTTACTTATTTTTTCACGGGCGACAAGTAGTGGAGATTGAGAAAATTTTTCTCAGATTTTTTCAAAAACAGAGAAAAATGTTCACCATATTGAAATACATCAGCCAGAAAGAAAATTTGGCCAAAAAAATTAATCTTGGGTATTTAAGCGGGCTAGAAAAATCAACATAAAATCGGATTTTTGAGCTTCGGACAAGGCTTTGAATTTTTGCAGAAACTCGGATTGACTTGAAATGACTTTTAAAAACTTTTACATGCGTTAATCTCGCTAAATAAATTCAACTTGAAGCCCACTCGAACCATAGTTTACCAGTAGGGGGGATACACCGGATCCTCAGAATGGATGGATGAATGGCCTTTCAGGGGGGGGGGGTACAAGGGGGTACATGATAAAATTTTCAAAAATTTATATGATGAATGAATTGGAAGGGGGAGGGTACACGAACCCTCATGATGGGTGGATGAATGACTATAAAGGCGGAAGGTCCGAGGATGAGTGGTGAGAGGGGTACTGTGCCTCCCCCTCGGTAACCTATGCGTTTAACACTTGTCATCTGGGGCCTTCGAGTGTTCAAGAAAACGTCTCTTAAATTTTCTTTTTTTCATAAATTTTTGAAAAATCATAAAGGGATCCTTGTGTCTTTAATTTTTTTATGTTTTTATGGGGGAGGGGTAATCCATAATTCCCTCCAAATTACGCCATTGTTTTTTATATAAATTACCTTTTCGACCAATTTCGGAATGGCAAAATGTTTCTGGCATAACATAAATATAATCTATATGTGAACTAGTTTTTGGAATAAACCTTATACATGTTCGGCTATGAAACTCTCGCATAGCACGTTCGATTTTATAAATACTAAAAATTAGAATAAAATTGAAAAAAGCAAATCTACGATGCTTGAGTATATTGACTCGAGTATACCACTGGAATCAAAACATTCCGTCCATTTTTTGGCCATTTTACTGCTGGATTTCGAACAGCATTTCTTGAAACTCCTCTAGGTGCATTGATTTCACCTAGAAACTCTTTTATGGTGTTCGAAGAAATCCCATTTGTTGCTAAAATTATTAAAAATTTTAAATGTTGAAAAAAATTTTGGAGCTACTGAACTTGGGGGCCCACTTAACGTGATCCCCAAGGTCGAAGTAAAAAGCGTTCAGTAGCTCCAAAATTTTTAATAAAAAATTATTTTATGATATATCCAATAAATTTTCTCTTTTTAAATATTTTTGCATAGGCTTTTTGTTTAAATTCAAAATTTTTTGGCGTTTTTCAGGCAATAGGAGCGAATGCATCGCACAAAAAATTCCGCACAGATCTTCTGCATATGAATTTTCCGCACGGATCTACCGCACAACATTTTCCACACAAGAATCTTCCGCACATTTTTTCATTAATAAAAGTTGCCTGAATTTCAATAAAACCGTGTTTATTGAAATGATTGGCAAAAAATCTTTAAAAAATGTGAGAAAAAAACTCAAAAATGTGCAGAAAATTCGTGCGGAAGATCCTTGTGCGGAAGATTCTGTGCGGTCAATTCCTTAAAAAACTGTGTGGTGCATTCGTTTTTAGTGCCATTTTTCATAAGTCGAATCAAGAACGAAAAAAGTTTTTTTTTGAATTTTCTCGTCAATATACAACTTTTATTGACTCTTGAACAGTTTATATCATGTTCATGTTTTCGTTGTAATATAAGACTTCAAAAATCGTAAATTTCAAACGCATTTATCTCGAAAACTACAACGATTCAGAGGTTGCAGTAAAAACAAAAAATGCTCCATTTTTCATGAAATTTTCGAATATATAATTTTTTCTTAATATTTTTTCCGAATGGACTGGTCCTTTAAGGCAACCCAATATACCTATGTCCCCTTCAAAATATTCACTATTGTACAAAGCATTTTTGTTTGATGGACCACTTTCTTCTCCCACTTTGAAATTAACTTCAAATACTTCTCTGCGATTTCTTATTGATGATAATGATAATGGAATTTCAGCTTCTGGTATTGTTTTATCATAAAACTAAATTTTATTTTGAAGTCAAACATTTTAAAAACTATTTATACAATTTTACCTCATTAAATAAAAATTTATCCGCAAAAGTTAGATATATAAAATAATTAAAAGATAGTGTAAAAATAAATAAAAACACTGTTTTCATCTTAATTTTGTATAAAAACCTAAAAAAATGTTTTTGATAAAAATTTTTTGTTAAGTAGAACTATAACTTGTAATAAATGATTTGTTTTTATCTATTATCTTAGTAAACAAGGAAGTCAGAAAATTGTACCGAGAAAGTTTAAAATTAATTGCTCAAGATTTTTACAACAACACTGTTTTGATATTTGTTGAAAATGTTTTATTACAGGGTGAGTTAAAAAAATTGTATTTTTTTATGTTTGCACTAAAATTGCATTTTCTCGAACAAATCGTTGTCTTTTGACCTAATTCGTATTTTAAAAACGTATAAAATCAAATTCTACACGTTTAAAAAAGCATTAGGTCAAAAGAAACGATTTGGCTGAGAAAATGAAATTTAGTGCAAACATAAAAATTACAAAATTGTATTATGAGTAGAGTTGGATCTCGGATTTTGGGATCCCGAAATCCCCGTATATTCCAATTTTTGTGTTCGTCGAATCCCGGAAGCGTCATAAACTGCTAAATACGGGATTGGAAGACGAAAAAAATCAACACATAGGGCGAATTCAAAAAATCGGCCTAATCCCGAAATCCCGGAAATCGGGATTAGGCCGATCTTTTGAATTCGCTCTATGTTTCGATTTTTGTCGTCTTTCAATCCCGTATTTAGCAGTTCAAGACGCTTCCGGGATTTGACGAGCACAAAAATTGGAATATACGGGGATACAAAAAAATTGAAATAGCAGTTAACCGATTTTTGTTTTGAATTAAATCGAAATTTTTTGATGAATCGACATTTTCATAAATATGAGTTAAGAGTAAATACAAATCGAGGGAATAAAATATATAGCTTCTTTTCACCATTTTACAATTTAAAAAAGTATTAAACAAAAAACTTTATGATTTCATAATTTAATTACTTATATTTTGTACAAAACAAGGAAGTTGAGAAAACTTTCAGACATGGTATAAACAAAAATGGGTTAAACAAAATCAGGTTTAATATTTTCTCCTTTTTAGCGATTATTTTTCTTTATTTATCGATCGAATTTTGAATCCAAAAATTAGGGACTTAATTCATATTCTTAATTAAAACTCCGCGCCAGGATAACATTATACATCGAGCGTTTATATCTGATCCTTTCAAATCAAAGAATAGAGGATTTATCGGCACTTCAAAAGATTTTTCTTATTGTTTAAAATAAAAGCTAATCTTTTAGCCGTGGAGCTACAGCTTCAAATTCTCTGTAATAGTGTGTTTTAGAATGAAATAACGAATTTATTTAGAGCCACACACCAAACATACACAATATTTATATTTTTGTCTTCCTCGTAATTCGTAACACCTTTGACATTAGCTAAATTTAGTTTTTATAAAATATAAAATTGATATATTCACCATGTGTATGAGTAACTTCCACCAGCATTTCTTATAGCATTTTGTTCGGCTTGTTTACGTCTAACGGGATCACTATGAATAAAATTTGTATATTTCAATTTAACACCCCAGGAACAGATTGTAAGTGTTGTTTTAATGATATTTGGTCACTGTATGTTTCTATTATGTAGGTCTCTAAAGCACAGCCGATCTGGAGACTGCTTGCCAAACTGAACAAGCTTACTGATAATCAGCTAACGTACAATGTTTCAGGCATGCTTAATTTGATCTCCTAGATCCGGTCAGCCCACATTTTACCCTCGCTTGCCATTCATTTTCATCTTTTCAGTCCGAACAGTCCGACCTTTTCCCGAGGTCATAACAAAAATAACATAATTGATTAACTTTGTATTTTTATCGGTAAGTCTAAATATCTTTATAAACAACGCTAACAGTCCGACCCCGGATATTAGAAAAAGTTAACACACGTACCAGTTTCCCCAAGAATATGAGCTACCACCGCTATTAGTAAAACCGTTATTTCCAAAACTAGCATCTCCATACCTAACATTTCCTAAGCCAGAATTTCCATCATTTGCATTAGCATACGAATTTGGGTACACTCAAATTTGTTCATACATTTGTAAAAACATAATTTAAGTATTTGTTTTAACTGTATGAGGACAGATATCTCTTAACCAAGCGTGTAAAGTCTCTTAAAAGCTCTCCAAATTGGAGAGAAGGATTGTGCGTAGCAAAAAAAGAAGTATGATGCGCAGGCAAGTTAATAAGAACCAATTTCAGGAGGTCACTCACAAAAATTTCTACCATTTTTTTGGTTTACGCGCTCCGCGCTTAAAATTTTTTTGCTAAAAATCCATAAAAAATGTTAAAAATGGATAAATTTTTGTGAAAAAAATAGATATATTTGAAAAAAATTAAAAATTAAAAAATCCATTGTCTACAAAGGAGTTATTTTACCGTTTTAGTTAAAGTCAATAATTTCCGATCATGTTCGTCAAATCCGCTAAAGCCTTAAAAAATTGACATTTTTGCGCTGAACCTGAATCACGAATCTGGGCCTAAAAATAAGGTTTGTCAAAGTTACTCGAGAACGATGAAAATTGTTAAAAATGGTTTAAAACGATAAAATAATTCATTTGTTGACAAAAAGATTTAAGTAAGGGGTTTTTTCTGCCTCACTAACTTTTTTGAAACCTACTTTTTTTCAAAATCCATCATTTCGCAACGTAACTCTCCAGCCCAGTCATAGAGTGTGGCAATTTCTCTGGTAGGTTTTAGTGCTCATGAAGAAATTTTGGGATCTAATTTAGGGACTTTTTTTGAGAAAAACACAATTTTATTTAAAAAACTAGTCATGCGCCGCGTGCCCCTTTTATTCGTAGCCCCGACCCTATTTCCTATCTTTATCTTCATAACTCAGTTTAGGATCAGGATTGAGGACCTAATCCGAATCAGGATTAGGTGCCTAATCCTATCCAGGATCATGATTAGGTGCTTAATACGGATCAAGATTAGGCAGTTTGGGACCAGGATTAGGCACGAATTAGGATTAAGTACAACACCGGCTTTCGGCCGGCCAAAAAATATGAGGGACACTTATGTTAATTCTTGCCTTCGGCCGAAATGGGGGAACTACCCTTAGTCACCCTTGGAGCCGCCTTTTCTAGGGGACCATTCTCCTTCAAAAAAATTTAAGGTAAAAATGACAATTTTTTGATTTTGATAAATTCTAAAAAATTTAAATAAAAATGAGGCTTTTGGGGATAAAAAACAAAAATCTTTTGGTTTTTTACTGAAATATAATTTCTCACTTCTTTGTTGTTGATTTTGGAAAGAATTAAACCCTGGTACACCTAGTTGAGTTTGGAAAGAGTTAAATCCTGATACACCTTGTTGATTTTGAGCTCGCTGTGTATAAGGACGAGGAGTAGCTATAAATAAATTTAAACAAAATTAAAATTACTTAGGGACCACTCGTTTCATTAGGTCATGGGGAAAAATTTTACAGAAAAAATATAATTTCTTACTTCTTTGTTGTTGAATTTGGAAAGAAGTAAACCTTCGAACACCTTGTTGATTTTGAGCTCGCTGAGTATAAGGACGAGGAGTGGCTATAAATAAATTTAAACAAAAATAAAATTACTTAGATAGGAACTACAGCATTTTATTAAGTCATGGGAAAAAATTTTCAAAAAAACTTTACATTAGAAATATAATTTCTTACTTCTTTGTTGTTGAGTTTGGACAGAATTAAACCCTTGTACACGTTGTTGATTTTGAGCTTTTTTTGTATAAGAACTAGGAGTGCCTATAAATAAATTCAAGCAAAAATAAAGTTACTTAGATAGGGACCACAGCGATTCATTTAATCATGGGGAAAATTTTTTTTTTAAACTTTACAATAAATAAAAATCTTGAGTCGGGTCCCACCCCTCCCCACTATTGCCCTGTATTGTTTGCAGATTTTAATTTTTACTTTGCTGTAATTCTGTATTCGTCCCACATTCGTAAAGCTTATTAATCTTGTATACATCTATACTACTAAATCCTCTTCTTTGCCCAATGGTAACACCAGGTTTCGTCGGAACAATTGTGGGCTGACCGTTTTTACTAAAGGCATACATGTCATAGTGCAAAATGGATTCATAATCATAGCTGGTACCCAAATGTGTGATTTTTTCCAAATCATAAGTATCAAAATTTTCTGAATTTTGGAATTTTCGCATTCCTGAACATGTCAATATTACCTTTAGCATCATCTAGTACATTTTCCAAATGAATTGTCACATAATTATTTCGATCAGCCCTACCTAAAAATGATATTTAGCCCCTCGCAACGGGGAAGGGGCATAAGTGAACAAGGAGGTGGTCATTTTTTACTATCAAATAATCCTTTTTAGTAATTTTTGCCAAATCATACAATTTTTTACTCATTTTTCTCAAAAATAGTCTTCTAAGGCCCTCTCTCAGGGACAAGACCCCCTTCTCATCCCATAGTGGACGCTTCTTTGCAAAATCTCAAATTTCTGACCTCCATCTACACCTCTGCCCTGTAGTACTAGTCAGGACCCCCTCAAATTTAATTTTAAAATTTAAACTTTGTTCGTGATAAAAACCAATTGTATGCATTAGCTCATGAATAATGGCACCCACACCTTCAGACCCTCGAATACATTCTCCTGTTAAGCTAAGTATTTGCTTGCCACCTAAAATAAATCCCTGAAACTTTTGATGCTTTTTATCAATGGCGTAATTTCAGTTGCCGGAAGGGAGTAATGATTTATGAGATACAGGGTGTTTCAGCAAATTAGCGGGATTTAAAAATTGCTTAGAAACCGTGAGATTTTCATGCTCATTCAAAAACATTAAAAAATTTGATTTTACGGCAAAAAATTTGGTCGCCGGTGGGATTCGAACTTGCAAGTTCAAAAACCGTAAACACTACCACTCAGCTATGGTGACAAGCTGTCACTATGGCTGAGTGGTGTGTTCACGTTTTTGACTATGAACGCGCAAGTTCAAATTCCACCTAATCCATAATTCTCCTTCCCCCAAATTACGCCATTGTTTTTTATATAAATTACCTTTTCGACCAATTTCGGAATGGCAAAATGTTTCTGGCGTAACATAAACATAATCTATATGTGAACTAGTTTTTGGAATAAACCTTATACATGTTCGATTATGAAACTCTCGCATAGCACGTTCGATTTTATAAATACTAAAAATTAGAATAAAATTGAAAAAAACAAATCTACGATGTTTGAGTATATTGACTCGAGTATGCCACTGGAATCAAAACATTCCGTCCATTTTTTGGCCATTTTACTGCTGGATTTCGAACAGCATTTCTTGAAACTCCTCTAGGTGCATTGATTTCACCTAGAAACTCTTTTATGATGTTCGAAGAAATCCCATTTGTTGCTAAAATTATCAAAAATTTAAATTGTTGAAAAAATTTTTGGAGCTACTGAACTTGGCGATCCACTTAACGTGACCCCCAAGGCCGAAGTAAAAAGCGCCAACATTTTTACAGAATCACACTCCCTAGGAGTAAAAATTGACGCGGAACACACTGATGCCATTATTTTCAAACCAAATTCTTCAAAAGCATATTTTTGCACTTTTTCAATAATAATCTTTATACAACTTAACTCAATTATTTTATACAGCCTAACTCCTGTTTTATTTAAAAATTGCGAAAATTAATAGGTTTTCGAAGATTTTGATTTGAAAATAATGTCACTAGCGTGTTCCGCGTCAATTTTTACTCCAAGGGGATGTGTTTCGGTAAAAATTTAGGCGCTTGTTCCTTCTTTGGGGATCACGTTAAGTGGGCCTCCAAGTCCAATAGCACCAAAATTTTTAATACAAAAAATTATTTTATGATATATCCAATAAATTTTCTCTTTTTTACATGTTTTTGCATAGGCTTTTTGTTTAAATTCAAAAATTTTTTTGGTGCTTTCATAAGTCGAATCAAAAACGAAAAAAGGTTTTTTAAATTTTTTTTTCGTCAATATACAACTTTTATTGACTCTTGGACAGTTTATATCATGTTCATTTTTTCATTGTAATATAAGACTTCAAAAATCGTAAATTTCAAAGGCATTTATCACGAAAACTACAACGATTCAGAGGTTGCCGTAAAAGCATTTTTCATTTGCGGCAATCTCCATTTTTCATGAAATTTTCGAATATATAATTTTTTCTTAATATTTTTTCCAAATGGACTGGTCCTTTAAGGCAACCCAATATACCTATGTCCCCTTCAAAATATTCACTATTGTACAAAGCATTTTTGTTTGATGGACCACTTTCTTCTCCCACTTTGAAATTAATTTCAAATACTTCTCTGCGATTTCTTATCGATGAAAAAGATAATGGAATTTCAGCTTCTGGTATCGTTTTATCGTAAAACTAAACTTTTTAAAACATTTTAAAAACTATTTATACAATTTACCTCATTAACTAAAAATTTATCCGCAAAAGTTAGATATATAAAATAATTTAAAGAAAGTGTAGAAATAAATAAAAGCATTGTTTTCTTCTTAATTTTTGTTTAAAAACCTAAAAAATGTTTTTGATAAAAAAATTTTGTTAAAGGGTCAGTCCAGTAATTTACAACCATATGAAAAAAATGATATATTCGGAAAGATCATGAAAAATGGAGCATTTTTTGTTTTTACGGCATGTTCTGAATCGTTGTAGTTTT
>OZJO01013610.1:0-27217 GCA_900406225.1 Acrobeloides nanus | reverse complement strand
ATTTATCCTGACTCGGGATGGAATTCTACTTAGGGAAGATCGTGATCCGGGATGGGATCAAGTTTCGAACATATTTTTCGGGACAGGATGCCAAAAATTCCGGGATTTTCGGGACGGAACACTAATTTCCACCAAAAAATATCTATAATTCGTTCCAGCAATAGATTTAAAAACTTTAATACACCGTAGCGAAGTGGATAAAGAAGGCACCTTTTCGATCTGGTAAGTTAAGCAACGTTGAGACAGCCACATCCAATCCCCGCTAGCCACGTCATATCCCCGATTAAAAGTTTAATTTTCAATAAAATATTGGCAAAATTCTACGAAGTCGATTTTATTTTTACCTATCAAGAAATTATTATTTTCTTAAAAATCAAAAATTTGACCATAGTGAGATCGAATCTGGCTATCTCAGCGCTGGCTAACTTGTCAGTTCGAACGGGCGCCTTCTTTAACCACTGTTTTAAAATTTTGAATCTATCACAGAAAAGGCCATATATAGACCTTAATTATAAACTTCTTTCCATCGATTTTTCGCCGTTTCTCTTCGACTTCATTATCATTTGCGCCTAAAAGAAGGTCACAAAAATGATATTCCTATAAAAAATACCTTGACTTAAAAGGTTCGAAAGAACCCATTCAGTTTCACCTGGAATTTCAGTTACACTATAATTGTAACGAGAACTTGTAGTCTTCGACTCCTAAAAATTGAAGTAGTTAGAAAATTTTCTACACCACACGTGCTAGAAGAGTTGTTTGAAGAGGCAATGTTGAAGTACTCCCATGAATTAACAGGTGGGTAATATATTAGCCTCTGAAAAATTTCTTAAGGATACTCCAATCCCACTCAACCAAAGCAGTAAAAAACAGGAAGGAGCTTTGTTTGGAAAAATCAAAAATCCCTAATTACGTTAAAAAACATTCCATGGAATCGGTCCAAGTAGCTTCAAAATCATTCTGAAAAGCTCCGCAAAGCGACTGACGTTCTCCTTTTTCATTAGTAACCAAAAGATGAGATGCAAATAATTCAAAACCTTGACTATTTTGAATTATTCCACGGAAACGAACAAGTTCACCATTTTTGCATGGATTACTCGAAGCATTCAATATTTTGGCGTTCTGAAATTTTTCTCATGACTAAGCTACTCTACGTACTACGCTTGCTAAAACCTTACCGAATAAAAAGGAGCTAGTTGGGTTCTAATCGAAGATAAAAACAATGGCATAGATGTAGCATAGTCATCATTTTCTAAACACAACAATTCTTATATATATCCAGTAGGGGGAACGGTCCTATCCCTCATCACCCACCCACGAGAGATTTTTAAAATTTCGAGAAAAAATCATAAGGGGGACCAAGGTAATTTTGACAAAATTTCATTCATCTACCCGAGCAGACGAAAAACATCATACACATCATCCATCCACCCTCACGTGCCAGTGTCCTCCCCTACAGGATATGTATGATTCTTGTACAATCATACATGTAGAAGTGAGGGAGACAGATTTTGGAACTAAGTTAAAAAATCGCATTTTTGAGCAAAAATTGAGAAAATTTGAAGATTTTTTAAATAAAAAATGGCATTCTTTAGTATAAAAATTGAAAAATGGACATTTTAATTGAAAAAATATAAAATTTTGGTAAAACAACTTTTGTAAAAAAATTTGGGCAACAACATAATGGGGAAATTGCTATTTTTTAGTCTTTTTTGTCCCTAATCGATTTTCTTTGGCAAAAATGTCACTTTTTAGACAATTTTCTCCTGGGAGACCAAAATTTTTCTTTCCGATTTTGAAAATTGTTGAAAAAATGCCTCCTTTTTGAAAAATTTTGCCCCCTTCCTTTTGGAGATTTGTTGCCCCCTTTCCTAAAAATGAGTATAACATCCCTCATGTAAAGACACTAAAGGTGGCACATTCTAAATCAACCTGTAAAAAGTGAGTCGATAAGCTCTAAAGCGTTTCCAGCCATAGTTAAATTTGTACAATAATCTATCGTTGATTACCAATCACCAAAAACCTAAAAAATATGGAAATAAAGAAAATTGAAGAAACCTGTGAAAAGATGTAAAATATTTTCGAATATGCAAGCAAAAATTTCCCGCACATTCAATGTTCGTTTTGAAAAACAGTGACATATAAAGGGGAAATGAATTTTATACAAAAGCAAAAATCATTTAGGAATCACCACTGATTTCCATTTTTCAACTGAAAAATGCTCAAAAATGACAGTTTTTGTGAAAATGATGATATTTTATATTTCATTGATCCGAAAAATTATTTATTTTTTCGTGCTAAAAAAGATTCCCAGTTTAGGGGGACGGGCAAAAAAATTTTAGCTCAAAACTCGAAAATTTTTTTCATTTTTTGAATTGGGGAATCAAGGGGTATCCTAAAACATTAAACGCGCTCTGTGTGTCTGTTTGTGCTATCTCCGTCACTTTAAATCCAATTACGTCACGACCTATACCAATCGATAGGGCTTGGCGATAGAAGAAAAATGACACCAAAATCATGAGAGTACCCTTCAGCGAAAATTTTTTAGCCCCATATCATGTTTTAACGTAAGATGATAATGCAATTTTATCGATATGTAAGAGGTTAGTCTCATGACCGAGTGGCTAAGACTCTCGGCTTATATAAATTGCTTGCATGTTCGATTACCAACAGAAACCGAATGTTTTTGCCCCTGCCAAAAAATTAGAAACACATATACTCGAAGCGAGGTCGAGCTGTACTCGGTGGCGAGTCCGAGCTCCGTAGTACGGGTAATATACAACTTCTTTTCCTCTTCGGGCGCGAAGCGCTCGGTCCCCCAGCTTATAAAAAATCGAATTTTCAAAAATTTCTCCAAATCGGCTGATTTTTTATACTCGGATCTTATTCTGTCCATCCGTAATTCCACAAAACTTTTCCCTTCACTCCAATCGCATCAAAATCGATTCCAATCGACTCATCTCGATGAGAGAAGTCGATTGAATACCATATAATGGGGTACCCCCCCCCCCACGACCACGTAGGGAAAGGGGTGTTTTGGGTCGTTATCCACTAATCCTCTACCATCACCTCTCCTTTCCCTCCAAATCACCATCCCCCACATCATGTGGGTGGTATCAACTTTTATGGCAAATGAACATCGTTTTTATCACTCTCAACGCTAAAGTTGTAAAGGAACTATTTGACACGGTTCATCCGAACCTTCCTATGGAAAGTGCTTACGTGTTCTCATCGCAGTTGATCACTTGGAAACTGTGCAGCTATCAGTAAAACTTATGCTATTTTTTCTTATTCTAGCTCTTTAGAGCTGGGGTATAGAATTGGCTGGTAAAATCAAGGCTTTAGTAGTTGGACAGTCGATCACTTTCACTTTTCTTACGGTTCGAAAGAAATTCGATTGGACACTTTGACTGCTGCGCATGAACTAACTATTACGCCGCAAACGACATTCACTCGCCCTTGCGCTATCAGGAACATCAGTCGATTAGCCCGTTACTTTCTGTTCGAAATCCGGAGATTCGAGTCCAAATTACCAAGCCGTTTACACAGTTTAATAATGGCGATGTCCCATTTGGTAATTTTTTTGTCATGCTGCTTAACTTTTTATCTGCATCTACTTTATAGATAATAGAATTATCTTGGAGACTTTTGAACGCACGGAAATATTTCACAATTTTGTAAATCGTGTTGTTATTGCGGGTGTCATTGGCGATGCGTCGCTTAAGCTTGCTCAAGTAGTTATATTTTTCGACTTGGATGATTTCTTTGAGTATCATTATGCTTTACCTAATGCCAAAAATTTGATATTTAAAAAATATTTAACAGAAAATTATTTTATATTAAAAAAACATAAATACTATATTAAAATTTACAAATTGAATATCATTAAAATTACTAGTAAACTTATTGATATCATCCCATAGTGTGCCGAACTTGGACTTGGGCTTGGGCTTGGATTCTGATTAAAGTCACAAGTGTCACTGCAATAATCCGTGTTACAAATTTTCATAGTGTATTCAACGCCGAAGTAAGTGCTAAATAATGAAAATATCAAGTTGTATGTTTCTAGTGATTGTAAGACATTTTTGCCTGGTTATAGTCAAAAATGGCTTACAATTTGAGACTTTTTAGGGGGTATATCCAGTGGCGTAGGCAGAAGTAGGGATGTAACGTTATCGTTATAACGAATAACGGGTTTGGTGGGGGATTTTCATTATAACAATAATGAAGATTTTTGAAGTTCGTTAAAATAAAGAAATTTTTGGATAACGGTGCAGAAGAGCGTAGAAGAAGCGGAGTAGTCTTGCCTGCATCTGTGATCGCAGGTGCACTTGAAGACGTTACATCAAATTTCTCATTTTTCCATCAAAATTTATCATTTTTTCGCCAACAATCGATAATTTCTGAGCATTTTCAGCTTAAAAATGACAATTTTTGTTAAAAATTTTCTCCAAATCTGGGCCAAAATTTCGACGCTGATTATAACGAATAACGAAATTTTGGAATAACAATAACGGAAAATTTTTGGCTAACTTACTTTCGAATACATTGATTTACAGCTGTAAACGCTGGATTATTCTGTCCAGGTTGAAGTCGAGCAATGTCACTACAAGTTTGCTTGGTTACGGTGTAGTTGTTTTGATACACCGTTTTCACTAGAATAGTTTATGCCCCTTATAGAAACAAACAACTCAATGCTTACTATAGGTGCAATAATAATCGCTACATTGAAACTGATTATTTGAAGGGCAGTTAGATTCTGGGGTACAACTCTGTTTACATGTCACATAACCAGGCTGCTGTTTCTGAACCGGCACACAATCATCGTTGCAATAGTCGGCATTGTCGCAAATTTTCATTGTGTATTCGACCCCGTTGTAGACACTAAAAGTACCTTATTTTCACAAATTTTTTTCATGGGCTTACATGCGTGTACATGTGTTCAATGTTGTAAATGCTGGACTGTTAATGTCTGGTTGAAGCAAAGCCTCATAATTGCATGCTAATTTTGTCTCGGTGTAATTCCCTTCATATAAATGTACAGATCTCACTAAATAAATATGGTGTGGGGGTGTAAAATAAATCTTACTATAGGTGCAATATACGTCTCTACATTGTTGGGAATAGGTTGGGCAATCATTGGTTCCCGGTGTACAACTTTGATGGCATGTCACAGCAAATGCAACTATAAAAGTATTAGAAATTCGGCTATTGGGTCGTTCAGAAAATAACTGGCTTGTTTAGATTCCACCTAATCTTTATAAAAAAAGGATTTCTATGCGGAAAATCGACCGTGCGCATAGCTTGAAAATGCCCCCCCCCTACCCTGATTCAGAATAGGCGTGGGTTTATTGAAACGAAAATCGCCTGAATCAGGGACAGAGAACAGTTTTGTGCGGGGTCACCCTTTCATAATCCTGTGGTAATTTTGTTTTACATACCTGATATACTAATCAAGAAAATAACAAGATGTTTAAGGCACATTTTCAAATAGCTGTCTCAACCTAAGCTCAATTTCAATAATAGAATGATGAATAGCCACAGTTTGAACTCGATTAAATCATAATTTTTTCTTATTTTGTTTGTTGCAAAGGCACTCCAACGCTGTATAAATATGGGTAACTTGGAAGTTTTCATATTAGGATGTTGACTTTAAGCAATTCTTTATATTTGCGCATGGAATTAGCTTATAGGGCAAGGGGAATTACTCATACCATAAATATTATACATCATCTTTCGAGAATTTCTTGATAATTGCAAATCTTACAAAAAAGATTTTTATTCCAACAAATTTGCAAAAAAAAGGCTTTTCTCATTCACATGTTTATATTGTCAATTCGACGATTCAAAATGTTTAATCAAGAAAAATATTATGAAGAATTTCTGTCGTTTGAAGAAGTTGATGGTAATTCAGAACAATGTTCATCTTCACACTAATACAACCACCAGAAGAAAACTTGCCTATGCTCAAAAAGATTTAGAAGGCATGGAGTATGTTGTAGATGGCGATGCTATTTGACTTCAGTCCGTTGCTACATCCGTATTGAAGCGTCTTAAAAACATGGCTCAAGTAGGTTTTTATTTTAGATTTTTAACGTTCTTGTACAGGTTTTTATGTTTTTTAGGATGTAAACAAAAAGGCATTACTTTCGGTTGATAAAAGACAAGGCCGCGTTCTTGTAACTCTTGCATTTTCATATCGCCACGACCAAAGCCAAAACATTTTTGTTCGTCCTTGTTCGGATACCAACCATCTTGTCCTAGCATCGTGGGAAGGAGAAGACAAATGTGATGCACTGTTAAATTGTACAAGCAATATGTATCACCTTTTGAAGAATGAGCTTCATCTGCAAATTTTTCTTGGTGGTGATCTAGGCTTTTATGTGTTAACTATGGATGTCATCTTTCCATGATTCAACCGTGCCCATGGTGTCCGCATGCTTTTGATAGGTCCTATGACAAAAATCACATACCATTCTACCCTACGCCTCCATCAAAAAGAAAGAAAAATGCGGTACATCATCGAAGTCCTATTTGGGATATGGATTTAGCTGCTGTAAGTTTAAAAGATTTATTGTATTTATCTGCTTTTAATAGGTTGTACCCCCAGTATTGTATATTCAATTAAAAATGGATAAATATTCTTTTTGCGCTCAAAATATTTTTTTGCTCTTAAAAGTAATTTTTAAGCGCACGACATTCGAGACGTTTAGCGCAGCCTTACTCTTTTGTGGATAAGATTTTTTCATAAATCATTTTACTTACTTGAACTGTTCGAATTTTCCCACAATTTATGGCGCGCAAACATAAATTCTTCAAATTTATATGATTTATGAACTAATTTCATGAAATTGATTTGACAAGCGAGCAGATTTATTCTCGACCCTTTTTCTATTATCACATTCGTAAAATGACGAGAGACTTTTTATTGTGTATACAAACTACACTTCAGACATTAAAAACCACAACTATCTCTCGCTCTCGTTTGGTTGGCAAGGCACTCTCGAAAAAAGAGAAGGAAAAAAGAGCAAGCGCATGTGATATAGGTAGTACATATTTTGAAATATTCTATTCTACTTTCGTTTGCTCTTTGTGCACATAAGTTCAGATTGATTGTTTTGGAAAGTCTGTCCAAATGCCTCCACGATGGGACTTTTTTCATTGCATCAGTTAAAATTTGGAGGAAATTTTTGAACTTGTTTATACAATAAATTTCATATTGTGATGAAATTTTTTGAATTTGACTTTTTGAAAATCATTTTGTAGATAATTAAATTTTTGTCTTGCTGCTGCTAAAATGGAGGAGGAAAAAATGGAGGAAGAAAAAATTTCTAGTATACCTCTGCCGTCGTATGAACCATGCTTGATTTGTGGTGGTAAAACCAAAGGTCTTCATTTTCAAGTAATAATTTTTCAAGATTTTTAAATACAGGGTGTATAAGAAAACCGGAATTTGGGGCGATTTTTTCATGTTTTTTGACCCGAAAATTTTTCAAAAATGACCCTGTTAGGGCTAATTTTATGTGGAGAAATCGATTGCGCTCATTTATAACGCTTCTTTGACCCTGAATCAGGGAATCGGAGTGTGTGTATTGAAGCGAAAATCGAAAAAAAATTTTATTTTCTGAGGGTAAATTTATGCGGGGAAATGATTGCGCGCATCCTCGAAGCTTGAAAACACTTTCCTCATCCTGAATCAAAGAAAAATTGATGTATTATAGCAAAAATTGGTCATCGCTTCAATACACACACTCCGATTCACTGAATCAGGGAAGCGTTTTCAAGCTTCGGAAATGTGCACAATCGATTCCTCGCAAAAATTTACTCCCAGAAAGTCATTTTCAGGCAGAAAATCTAAAAATTTTCCATTTTCGCTTCAATATACACACTCCGATTCCCTGATTCAGGGTAAGGGAAGCGTTTTCAAGCTTTAGAAATGCGCACAATTGATTTTTTATACACCCTGTATTAACATATTTTACAAATAGATGTAATTTACGAATGAATGAATTTTAGGTAACTTCATGCCGTGCATGCGCAGCTTTTTATCGCCGTACAATCAAATCCAAACGAATTTATCGCTGTCAAAAAGGAACCAAAAATTGTGACCTGAGTTTAAAAGGTTCCACATCTTTTTTGTCTCATTTCTCTAACTTATAACTCTCCATTTTAGGCAAAGGAAAACCTCTATGTCGATATTGTCGTATGCAAAAATGTAAAGAAGTGGGAATGCGCCTTGTCGAAGGTATCACCCCTTCTATAACAACCAATCATACTTTAATTTGTAGAAGACCTCCAGGATGAAGTTGGAAGTCATACCACATCAACAACTTCCTCTATAACCTCACCGACAGCTGAACATTCATCAACTGATACTAGTTCATTAGCATCCTCCAATCCATCTGGATCGCCCGAAAAACAACCACATATACACTACTACACTTCTGCGAATGATAGTCTCAGCCAAACAGCTTTGATCAACCCAGCTCCAAGAATTGAAGGCAAACGGCTGATTTATGACTGTAACCCACTCATCCAAGCGATCAAAACTATTTTGGATCAGGTTAGGTTGTTCAATATAGGGTGTATAAAAAAACCGACGTTCATAAAGTTGACAAAATAACGCTGAGAACACGAGATACAACTTCTATTTTGTCCATATGACCTAAAAAAAGAAAAAAAGGATTTCAAAAAAAGAATAGGATTGATCGTTTCGTGTCAACTTTATCGTGCCAAATTTATCGTGTAAAAGTCGTTTCGTGTCAACTTTATGAACGCCAAAAAGCCAGAATTTGGGCGACTTTTTCATATTTTTTCGACCTGAAAATTTTTTCCAAAAACCCTAAAAATGACCCTTATAGGGGTAATTATATGCGGAAAATCGATTGCGCGATTCCCGAAGCTTGAAAATTTTTCCTGAATCAGGATCTGAGAAGCATTTTCAAGCTTAGAGAATGCGCGAAATCGATTTCCCGCATAAAATTACCTCTATATGGGTCATTTTAGGATTTTTGAAAAAAAATTTCGGCTCGAAAAAACATGAAAAAATCGCCTAAATTCTTGTTTTTTAATACACCTTGTAATTCTTGGAATTTATGCATTTATTTAGCCTGCCAAATCTCTATACCTCACTCATGGTATACATTTGAGTTTTATGCAACAACTTCAATATGCATTTACACAATTTCATACCGTTGTCTTACCTCCACCTGGCACTCCGGTAGAAACAATCACAGAATTTGACACTGAGTTAATGAAATTCAATGAGACGTATATTAGTAGTTTAGCAGATATGGTTATGAAATGCGAGCATTTCGCGCAACTTCCGTTAAATGATAAGGTAAAATGCAACAAAAAAATCGAAAAAAATAGTACAGGGTGGCTAAAAAAGTGGATTTTTGCGATTTTTCGACCAAATTTTCGCCAAAAAATTTTTTCTAAAATAACCCTATGTGGGGGGGGGGGTTCTATACGAAGAATCGATTGAGCGCATTGAAAAATCTTGAAAATGCTTCCCTGACCCCAAATCAGCCCAAAAACCATAAAAATTGAAAAAATTTGTTTTTTGGGGGCTAATTTGAGGCTAGGGAAGCATTTTCAAAAAGTTTACATATGTCTAAAGCTAAGCGCTAACCGTCTCGAATTACAACTAATTTCGAGACGCTAAGGCTGCGTTCAAGCATGTCAAAAAATGAATAAAAAATAAGAAAAATTCGATTTTTTGTCAAAAAATCGAAATTTTTCTCAAAAATCGAATTTTTGTTCGAAAATCGAGTTTTTGCTCAAAATTGAATTTTTACTCAAAAATCGAATTTTTGCTCGAAAATCGAAATGTTCGCTCAAAAAATCGAATCTTTCTTATTTTTTATTCATTTTTTGACATGCTTAAACACAGCCTTACGTATCGATCGGGAGTGCCGCTTGGAAAAACCCCGAGCGCCGTCGGTTCCCCCCCTCCCTCTCCCCGGCACTAAAACAATCATTAAATTTAAAACATTTTTTTAGTATATTATGTTCAAAAGATTTTGGCCACTTTTCCAAGGCATTGAAAGAACTTTCGCCACCTCCATTCTTTGTGGCACGTCGGCCAATGATACCCGTTTGCTAATTGCCGATCGATTTGCAATTGATATCGCTTCAAAACAATTTCATGTGCGAGGTTTCCCTCAAGAGTCATTGGACAAACTTAAACCGTAAGCTGGAATTTCAGCAACACAAATTAATAGCTGAATTTTCCATTTTTAGCTATATGGATCCGATGCTTGAAAAATCGTCAAAATTTTTAATGCAACCGTTAAAAGCGATGAGGGTTACAGCTTTTGAAATTGCTTACTTATCTGCATATATTTTATGGACAGTTCATGGTAAGCCGTGAAGATCAGGGACTTCGTTTCAATAAATTTTATCATTTCATAGGAATCACCGGTCTGTCCGAAACTACCATCAACATGGCTGAAGACATTTTTGAACAATGTGCTAGTGAGCTACATAATTATTACGTGTATGAAATGCGACTCCCTAATTATGCACCTCGTTTGGCCAAACTCACCAAAATTGTCTCAGCAGCTGAGGTTTGCATACAAATTCATCAAAAATAGAAAAATTCGTTAAAAATGAAAAATTCATCAAAAATATGAATTTTTCAATTTTTTGCGCATAATGCTTCTTTTTAGCACACTGTGCATGCCAAAAAAGACTTTTCAACCATGGCCAAGGTTTTCGATATATTCGATTGTGATTTTTGTACTTCTGAACTAATGGATTTATAAGCGAATTATTTATTTGATATGTATAGATATTTAGTATAATAAAAATTTGAAAAAAATAAACCATCCTTCAACGATATCCCCCACTTCCAAGCCCATAAATTATCAAAAGTATCAATATTGCCAAAAACGCCAAACACACGATTCCTACACCGAGTGGTGCAAAAATCATCAATTCATTTGGCACTCTTCTCTGCGACTCCTCTCGAGATGGTATATATGGAGGATATGACTAAAAAACCTGTTCATCATCCCAAAAAATTCCAGTACAGGGTGCGTTAAAAGTTCGTGATCACTTGTTTTAAAATGTTGACCTTCCCATGGTCAAAATCAAAAAATTTCTTCGGATTCATGTTCCCCATGTAGAAAACTCCTGAATACCAAATTTCAGCCGATTTAGGGAACTTTTGACCACGAGAAGGGGGTAAAAATCCCAAAAAAGTCTCTTTTTGTAAGCCATTTTTGGCCATATTCGCGAGAAAAAATAACGGATTTTTGTTCGACGCATAGAAAACCTCTAGAAATGTCGAAAATTTCGTCAAAAATCGACTTCCATAGTCAAATATCAACATTTTAAAAAAGTGATCAAGAACTTTTAACGCACCCTGTATGTACCTCAAATTGGACGTGGTGCTCACTTGGCGGAGGTTGTTGTACAAAATACTGCTGTTGACTTGGCGGAGGTTGT
Source organism: Acrobeloides nanus (assembly GCA_900406225.1). Classification (NCBI taxonomy): domain Eukaryota; kingdom Metazoa; phylum Nematoda; class Chromadorea; order Rhabditida; family Cephalobidae; genus Acrobeloides; species Acrobeloides nanus. The sequence goes on along the minus strand of OZJO01013610.1, from coordinate 15,766 downwards.
TGTACAAAATACTGCTGTTGATTTTGCGGCACCTGTTTTGCCGGAAAATATGTATACGACCTCGGTGCACTGGACATAATTGAAAAATAGAAAACGCAACAACGGATTTGTGAAAATACTAATAAACAAAATAAATCTCCAAAGGTGAGAATTTATAAATGAAGTTAGTTGTGCATGCATGCAACACACACAGAAAGCCGCTAGATAGGCACATGAGATTGGAAAGAGACATTCAACGTGTAAAAATCCTGTTCTAGCAAGTATATATATAGACATAGCGACGCGTTTTAATTACTAATCTGCACCTCGTTTGCCTTTCACTTTCAAGATATTTTATTCACTCACCGAGAAAATTTATTCTGCACACAACAGGTAAGTAATTGGAATCTAAAATCAACTCACAAAAATAAGTACATTTGCATATTTTCGCCTCAAGATAAAATTATTTGCACGATAATTTTCAAAAAGGCAACAAACATAACTACAGTAGCGGCAAAAAATCTACTCAAACGGCAAAAACTGTATACCCTTGTGCTTCTTATCCAGGCCAATTAAGCTTTTCTGTTTTTCTTCGATATGAAAGGCTTTGTAGCAGGCTTTCTAGCTCTAAGGCCAACTTTAGTAAGATATTTCTAGTTGTTCTGATGGACATATACACATTCATATGTTCTCGTGCATAATTCTGGACATTAACCGCCGTCTTCGTTGGATCTGATTTAAACAATCTGGTTAGAATTCTAACTTGGCGTTTCGTTGTTTTTCTAGGGCGTCCGCTTACAGATCTCCTTTCGACAGTTCTTTCTTCGCGCCAACACACATTAGAATTGGGAAACGTTAAAACGATCTGCCACAGCTCGATCTTTCTCACCTTTTTGCTTAGTCATTATGGATAAAAATTTCCACATTTATGGATAAAAATTTAAAAAAGGCATTATGCATCCCTATATCAAGCACACATGGCCAAAGGGGGGGGGGAGTCTCCTTCTAACCCATCCGGCAAAAAGGCCAAAGATAAGACCAACCTGGCATCGGAGTGGCCGGATTGGATCCTTTTTTTGGTCCCCCCGTCTTTGATCACAATTTTGGAAATTTTTCGAAAAAACATAAGGGGGAGACCAAGGCAAATTTTTGAAAATTTTAGGGACCCAGCACCAACCCCCCCCCTCTTTCCCCCTGTTTGTCAACCTATGATTTCAAGTCCAAGTTAAAAATCAAAATTTCTCGCATTTTGTTCGTTTCCGCAATCTAAATAATAGTTACTTATTCAAAAAATCCAAATTTTTGAAACGAAATTTTTCGTTCAAATTTTGGCAACTAATTTCGGAAAACAAATTACAACAAAGTTACCGAACTTCGCATAGAAATTTTTAGACAAAATTTTTAGAAAAAACGCGTTAAAATATTACTTTTACAAAAATTCATAAATTGAAAAACACGTACTGAAATTTTATGAAAAATAAACGTAAAAATTACAAGAAAATTTTTGCACTCGAGGCTCTAGGAAAACTGACAACAGGCGATTTCTTCCATTTTCCCGTGGTTAAAATCAAAATTTTGACAACGGAAAAATTTTGAAAAATAAATTTTTATCAAAAAATAATTACGCAAAAACAAATTGCTTCAGGTGGGATTCGAACCTGAGCCTTCTGCATAGGAAGCAAGACCAAAACCACGGCACTAGGAACGAATTTCACTTCACGAAAACTAGATTCGCGAATTTAGTTTCCATGAAGTGAAATTCGTTCCTAGTGCCAAAACCACTGAGAAAAATCACAAAAAATGGTAAATTTTTTGATAAAAATGGGCCGCATAAGAGTTAGGCACGGCCCATGGGCTGGGCCGAGGCCGCAATTTTACGGCCCCAAAAAATGGCCAGGCCGCGGTTTTTTGCGGGCCGTAAAAAACCGCGGCCCTTTATCATTCCTGGTTGCAATATATGCTCTTACATGGCTCTTGCATGAGCGTTGCAACGCTCTTACATGGTATTACGAAGTCCCTAAACTATTCAACAAATGAATTGATTTGTGAATCCATTAGCGATTTGTTGCGTTTCACAAAAATTGTGCAATCTCATTTCTTTCAATTTGTATGATTTTTTTCAAACTTTTGTAGTGATATCACGTGATTATTTCTATTAAAAAATTTATTTCATTTTCTTCACTTAAAATTACCATTTTTAGCATGTCCAAAAAAGTTAAAATTTCTACTCCCAGACCGTATATTAAACCGAATTTTAAATTGGACCTCCATGCTAACGACAATAGAGGGAAGTTAGAAGTTCTCAATTTGTTGGGTGGATTCTTGATTGAATCAGGCTTTCGGCGTAAAATTTGCAAAAAGAACAACAAAGACGGTGTTAAGAAGGATGTTAAAGAAGATGAGGATATGCCCAGTAGTAGTGTGCAAAAGGTATTTGGCGGAGATGAATTTTTACTCATTTTTTGGCTTAAGAGTTCTTCATTTTAAAGTTTGAACAAATTTTTTATCGCTACAACTAGAGTTGTATTTTTGACGTCAAAATCTTTGTATTATGCGAATTTTGGACATCTCTTGGATTTCGATCAACGCGGTGTCAATCGACTCCGCTCGACGAGTAGAGTCCAAAAAAATTTTCGACCGAACTTCTAAGTGTGATTTTTTATATTTTTTTGGACTCTACTCGTCGAGTGGAGTCGATTGATATCGGTTTTATCGAAATCCGGGAGTTTCCTATTTTCACCATATTAGCCGATTTTTACGTTCAAAATCAGATTTTGACATCAAAAACACTCTAGTTACAACTAAAATTTTTTCGTTTTCAAAAATCGTTTTTTATATTTACCCTAACTTCATGTTTTCTCGTAAACTGGAAATCGAGCGCCTACTGCGCTTCTGAGTGCTCATACATTACACGTTTTATATAAGATTTAAATTATAAGACCCCCAAAATTAAATCTTTTTTGGCACCTTATTTTTGATACCAAAGATGGAAGAATCGCAGGTGAGTTTTTGGGCGAAAAAATAACTGAGTAAATTGTAATTTGAGACCCCTCTTTTTGTAAGAATTTTCTGGAATTTCGTCCGCGATTTTATAATAATGAAAAAACTTACTAAGCTTTTTGTTTTTTTAAAGAAAATACTTTAAAAACTTGTCTCAAATTACACTTTACTCAGTTATTTTTTCGCTTAAAATTCACCCATGATTTTTCATTTTTGGTGGTCTAAAATAAGGCGTAAGTTTTAATTTTGGAGATCTTTTATGCCCATTTTTAGGATACCTCCAATATCAAACTAGGCTTCCGCTCTGTGCTCCGCAGTTTAAAGTCGAGTCAGCTCGCAGTGATACTTTTTGACGAGGCTCTCATAAAACCATCGGCTGTTACCAATATTATGGCCTTGTTTGCACTCAGGTAATGGTTGACCTCAAATTTTGAAGTAACTGATTATTTTTAGCAGTCCCATAAAAATGTATGCCGTGCCAGAAATGGGAAAGTTGTTAGGACTTCGGTTGAACATGCCAATAGTCTCCGCTTTGGGGCTTAGCCAAGAATGTCGAGCTATAGTGGAGAAAATAAATGAGGCTTTTACCCCAATTGGGTTGTCTGCTAAGGTTTGTGAATTTACCAAAACATTTTGATGGGGAGGGTCAGGGGCCGGTCTCCTGGGGCAGTAACGTATCCAGAAAAAAATTTTGCGAGGTCCAAAACAAGGGTTTTCCCTTATGATTTTTAAAAATTTTCCCCAAAAATCGAAAAAATTGTCTGAATTTTGGAAGTTTAAGCCAAAAAATAGCGCCGCAAGCGCGAATTTTTTTGAAAATGGCTGTTTTTATGTTGAAAATGGTCAGAAAATCATGATTTTTTTTATGAAAAATCATAAGGGGACCGACCATTAGGTTTTTCGAAAAATTTTTGGGCATAAAAATAAGAAGGAATCATTAGGATTTTTTTCATTTTTTGGATTTTGAAAGGGGCCCGCCCCCACCCATGATGCGCTACTGCCCTGTGGCCGAGGCCCCGTGTAAAAAATAAAAAAGTTATAATTCTTCCATTTTCAGAAACGTCTTTCCGAATCATCCTCGGTATTTTCACCTCCAACCCTGGTTACACCTGTTGGAAAATCTGGCAAGAAACGCAAGAAGAATAAGAAAAATCGAGATTCTGGTCTTTTGTTGTCATAATTTTGTTTTTATGTTAATTTGTTCTTGTACAGGTTTTTGTTATATGAATAAATTTATGCAAATTTAATAAATCTAATAAATTCTATCCCCAGGGATTAGCGAGAGTTGACTGTACAAGGTAAGCCAAAAAACCGTACTTTTGCGTTTTTTGGTGAAAAGTTTTCAAAAATCACGTATAAGGGGTATTTTCATGCGAGAGATCGATTGTACGCATCGATCCCCTTGAAAATGCTTAACAGACCATGAAATATCAAATTGTCGTATTTTCAAGTATTACAGAAGTTTACTTTTTTGTGTATATTTCATAGTCTGGGATGCGTTTTTAAAGTATTTTGATGCGCGCAATCGATTTCTCACATGAAAACACCCCTTATAGGTGATTTTTGAAAAAAATTTCGACAAAAGTACGATTTTTTTGGCTCACCCTGTAGTATATATTAGAGATCGGAATTTTGTACAAAATTCCGATCTCTAGTATATATATAGGTATTTGTAATTTATATGAGCAAAAATAAACTAAGTGAATACATAAAGACACTAGAAATATAATCAGTGACGTAAACAAACAATGTCAGCCTGCTCTACGGAAATTAAAAAATTGGCAATCTTGGTTTTAAAAATGAGGTTCTAGTTTCGCCTTACATTTATTACGTCACTGGTTGTAATAAAATACGAACTAAACCTTGAATCGAGCAATTTTAAAGATAATCATTTCATGAGGCTCGTCAAGCTTGACGTTAAACGAATAACCATCTTTTCGTTTGATCTGGTACAGCTCTTCTGGTTCCCGTTCTTTGAGACGAAAGCCCTGGTCTTGCAGGAGATTCCGAACATTATTGGCATCAAACCGATGGGTTTTGGACATGGTTAGCATGACCGTTTGGAAGAGCAGATTTGGAGTTGAGGTTTTCTTGAATGACTAAAATGCCAAATTAGAGCGTCTGTGAAAAGATTTGAAATGAGCAGGGAGCGCCCTCCCCCCCTCGAAATTGAAAAAATGAAAAATTTTTCCTAAGGCTGCGTTCAAGCTGTCAAAAAATGAATAAAAAATAAGAAAAATTCGATTTTTTTATCAAAAAATCTATTTTCTTATTTTTTGACAACTTTTGTGACATGCTTGAACGCAGCCTAATGATCCCCCCATGTTTTTGCCAAATTAAAAAAAAATTTTCCCTTGCCTTAATAATAATGGGCAGCACCATGTCAAAGTTTTGCCCTGTCATTTCCACAAACTTCAACTTGTGTCGATTCGGTCTGGCATTCTGATCCAACAAGAATCCCGAGAACAAAATTTTCTTCCTCTCCATCTTTTCTTCACCCTCCGAAACAAATGGCCCGATCAACGGCTCATGAAACTGCAATTTCAATTTAATCTTGTCATCCATCTTATTGATCAGATCCGGGTCTTGCATAACATGCGTGATGGAATCGTAACCGATGATGCATAGCTTCAAGACTTCGATTTTTGCATAGATGGAGAACAATTTCTGGAGGACGGCAGGCAAACAAGTGGGAATGCTACAAATGTTCGATGAACGAGCGCCATACCAGCGTCGGAGGGAATGTGGGATCCACAAATTACATTCTTCAACATGAAGAGGATACCCATCCTCCTAAATTTGAAAAAATCAAAAAATTTGATTTGTTAAAGGGGGTTCAAAATAGGGCCGGGTAGAAAATTAAAAAAAAATTTTTAACAAGTGACCCTCTAGGGGTAATTTTATGTGAGGAATCGATTCCACGCATTCTCGAACCTTGAAAACGCTTCTTTGACCCTGAATCGATAGTGCGCGCAATCGATTCCCCGCCTAGAAATATCTAAGAGTCGAGGGTTTTCTCATAAAAATCCGAAAATGTTTGATTTTCGCTTCAATACACCGATTCCATCCCTGAATCAGGGTCAAGGAAACGTTTTCAAAGCTCGGGGTACGTGCAACCGATTCCCCGCATAAAATTACCCATAGAGGGTCACTTGTTAAAAAATTTTCTACCCAGCCCTATTTTAGACCCTTTAAGCTTACCTTCAAAAATTGCTTGATAGCTTTCGTAAACCTCACATCCAATGGACTTTCTGCAATCAACCTCGAAATGATGCAGTTTTTGAATGAAGCCACTTTTTCATCTGGCTGATTTTTTATATGAAAAATCACTTTCTTGATCTTCCCAATGAAGCTATTCGACTTGGTGACGAAAACAGCTCTTCTTTTCAAGTGTGTCACTTCGCTGCCATAATACCGAAACGCGTCTATAGAGCCATCGTCGTTTATCCGAACTTCGTGTATCCTAGTAAGAGGTAGTAACACACCATTCTCCACAAATTGTCTCCAATTTTTACAGACGAGTTGACATTTTTCTACTTCGTTGCGCTCTAGGAATGGGAGGAGGTCGAGGAATTCTTTTGAGGAGTTCGTCATCCCAAAAAATGGAAGAAATGTTTTCAAAAAATCTTTACAATGATTCACGACGAATAAACATGAAAACATAAGTTCCCGCAAAAAATCAAATATTGCAAATCGGCCGGAGCATTTTTTAGACAAAGGGTTCAAGAGAATTTTTTCCGAGAATTGGCTTAAACAATTTTTTGACCTTTTTTGTTGTTTTGGTCACCATCGTAAAATCGCCAAAATTCCCCCTCCCAATTTGAATTTTTTTTGAAATTTTTATCAACCTTTTCAGGTACAGGGTGGTGCAAAAAAGTTTCATTTTACCTTTTTTCATGAATTTTGGACCCAAAAATGACCCCATTAGAGGTAATTCGATGCGGGGAATCAATTCTCGTAGCTTGAAAATGCTTCCCTGACCCTGATTCAGGGAAAATTGAGTTATTGAAGTGAAAATGAACATTTTTCGCTTTAAATGACCATTTTCTCTTCAAAAACACAATTTTTCTCTGAATTAGGATCAGAGAAGCATTTTCAAGCTTCGAGAATGCGCGCAATCGATTATCCGCATCGAATTACCCCTAATAGGGTCATTTTTAGGAAAAAATTTTTGGGTTCAAAATTCATGAAAAAATGGTAAAATGGAACTTTTTTGCGCCACCTAGTCCAAAACAATTTTTCGCAAAATGTATATAAGTTTTTGATGAAGAAGGTGAGCGCATTATCTGCCTAGCTCACTGCCTAATAAAAACAGTAAACACAGAAGAAGCGTTTCAATAAAATCGCTCACACGCAGCACGAAACTGAATAGTCTTGTGGTTATTGGTCTTGCTTGAAAAACACCAACTAAAGAGAACGAAGGAAGGAAGGATCAATCGCATAGAACGATGATAGGCTTGCTTTTACATTACAAACATTATTTCCCATGAGAGAAATTTGTTCGTTTTTGCTCACGGGTCGCTTGAATGGAGAAGCATACAATTATCGCCTATACTAGCAAGGCATAAAAATGGTTGTAAGCCTATGAAAAAGTGAGCTATGGAACTTTAAAAAAAGGTTCTCTAGATAAAAATAAATTTTTGTTGCTTAAAAATGAGATTTTCTCACGCAAAATAGGCTATGAAAAACGTCAAATGGGTTTTTTATGAAGTCATTTGAAATTTTTTATGAAAAATATGCAACATAGCAACCAAATGTGCAATAAATATGAATGTTTACTGAAGAGGAAGACTTCAAGCGTCATTTGAGATCTTTTAGGTTCTGAAATTTTCTCTCAAATTTCATATAAAAGTTCATTATTTTATAAGAAGAGGAAAATATGCAAATGCCCAATTAGTCCATAAATAAAAGTTTGCTTTGACAACTCTTTTAATTCGATAATAATAAAATTTTGCTATGCGAATAACGAGTCCTCCTTTGTGTTTTTTCGAAAGTTTTCCAAAAATTTGGGAAAAAACATAAGGGGGGACCATTAGGAAAATTTTTCAGATTTGGAGGGGGAAGCTTCCCTCCCCCCTCTTCTTGGCGCCGCTGCCCCCCCCTCTACAGGGGGTTGAAAAATCAACCACCCCCAGATATGCCCGAAACCGTTAAAAATGCACAACAAATCTAAAACTTGAGCGAATAGCGTTTTTTATCATGTTTTTTCTCTTTTCTTAAAGGGAGGGTAAAATTGCGGTACGTTGAAGGCGAAAAAATTTTTTTTGAATTTTTGCAAAAAATGACCCTACTACCCCTAANTCTGCTTTTCATAGAAATTTGCATAAAAATGGCCACAACTTTTTTCTTCACGGTCAAAATCAATAGAAGGGGTCATTTAAAGGGAGGGTAAAATTGCGGTACGTTGAAGGCGAAAAAATTTTTTTTGAATTTTTGCAAAAAATGACCCTACTACCCCTAAAATCGATTGCGCGCATTCCCGAAGCTTGAAAATCCTTCCCTGACCCCGAATCAGGGAAATAAGAATGTGTATTGAAGCGAAAATATGAAAATTTTAGATTTCTCTTCTAAAAACCGACTTTTTAGACTAATTTCTAGGCGAAAAATCGATTGCGCGCATTCCCGAAGCTTGAAAATGCTTCCTTGACCCTGATTCAGGGAAATAAAAGTGTGTATTGAAGCGAAAATATGAAATCTAACATTTTCATATTTTCGTAAATTTTTTTCGCTACCGACGTACCGTAATTTTACCCCCTTTAATGGGTTGCTGTGGCAAAAACATAAGCGCCAAGTAGGGGTGTCATTTTCGCTTATTTCTAATCATTTTTGTTTATTTTTGATTCAATGATTATTTTTTTAATATAATGATTATTTTTTTACGTAAAATGATTAAAAATCAAAAAAGTCTGATGGCACCCCTAGCGCCAAGGAGGTCTTTTCCGGCCGTGATAAAGGAGCAAGTTGATAAAATTCATTTCGAACGCAAGGGTTAGATAGAAAACTTTTACAGGGTGCCCAAAAAGTAGATTTTTTCAAAAAATTCAAGTTTTTAAATTTTCACCAAAATAACCAAGTTTTTTCTATGCGAGAAATCGATTGCGCGCATTAGTCAACCTTGAAAACGCTACCCTATTCCTGAATTAGCCTATTTTTGCGAAAATTTTGAAAATTCTATGCGAAAATAGGCTAATTCAGGGTCAAGGAAGCGTTTTCAAGATTTTCCAATGTGCGCAATCGATTTCTCACAGAGAAAAACTTATTTAGGGTTATTTTGGTGAAAAGTAAAAAAATTTTTTGAAAAAATCATTCAAAAACCACAAAAATCCATTTTTTTAAGGCATCTGTATTTTTATCCCATAAAAAGTTGTATCGAACGATTGCTGGAAAAGTCGGTCCCGTTGCTTTAATTCTCCGTTGGTAGCATACGTGGGCAAGGCAGGGGGGACTGGACCCAAAAAGTCGAATTGATTTCGTATTTTTAAGCGTTTCTCCTGCTAAAAATGAGACCCCCTATTTTACGGGACGGGGCCCCGTACGGGGCGGAATGTCTACTTTAGGGGGCGAATTTCAAGTCAGTTGAAAATTTTTTTGACGTAGAAAGTTTCCTTACTGCATGGCTAGTGTAACGCTGCAAAAACGGGGCGGCGGGATTTTTTTTTCTTGGAAATTCAATGATGAAATCAGCATGCCAAAATAATTGATATACGAGACCCCCCTATTTTAAGGGACGGGGCCCCGTCCCTAAAATAGGGGGTCTCTAAAATAGGCTAAAACATATATATTGGCATATCTCCAAGAATAAAAAATGCCGCCGCCCCGTTTTTGCAGCGTTGCACTAGCCATGCAGTAAGGAAACTTTCTACGTCAAAAAAATTTTCAACTGACATATTTGAAATTCGCCCCGTAAAGTAGACATTCCGCCCCGTACGGGGCCCCGTCCCGTAAAATAGGGGGTCTCGCTAAAAATACGAATTGGGTCCCCATTTTTCCTTTAAATTTTTTCCAATATGATGAATTGGGGGACCCCTTTGCCCATATATGGTTGGTAATATACCCCATCCCACTCGCAACTTTTTTCTCGAGTTTCTTGCCTCTCAATTTAGAAATTACCCATTGCTCGAATAAAGTATGAAATAACGACTGGGCTTTCATTAAATTCTGTTATAACACTATAGCACCCGTAAAAGGCTAAAACTATGGAGCAAACCAAAATAATAGCCCATATAATTTTTAGAAAACCCGAAGAGGCATAGAGATCCTGGACACCATGAAAAGATGAATTTTTCTAAAAATTTGATTTGAGAAAAGCATCCATAAGATATATGGATAAAAAACGAGAGCATACCATAAAAAACCAAAATTTTTCTTTTAGAACAATTTTAGACTTTTCTTCTTTTTCTTCATTTTGATTTCCTGCGTCAATTTGCTTTTTCAATGACTCATTTTCCATTTTTAAATTTTTAACTTCATTAAAAATTGCTAATTCAAATTCGTTGGGCTTGTTCAAAACAGCATCATAAAGACTATCGCGTTTTTCATTCATTTTCTAAAAGTTTTATTGAAAAAAACTGACAAAAAGAGTCAAAAACGCCTCGAATCAATATATCATATGGCGCACAAATACTCTTATTGAAAGAAGATTTATATAGGGATCGACACAAGTATTGTTGTACACAATTTTTGTTATTTATTTTCTCGCTGTAATATGTTGGACAAAAATTATGCAAATTTCTGGAATTTTTTAAATTAATTTGATAAACATCCATAAACTTGTCTTATCGTTAGATCCAGCTTTTATATGCAGAGTGTTAGATAAGTAGCTCCCACATTTCAAAATCGCCAAAAACCGAGTTTATACCCGTTTCCATCGCCCAATAGCTCAATCGATTGCCCCGTCATTAGATTTTTTAAGAAAAAAATGGGATAAATTTTTTTTCTCACATAATATTTTTTTCTCTGTCATATTTTTTCTCACACCGCGATGCCGTCATGAAGCCGTTGTGACGTCATGAAAAAAAAACCCTCGAGAACAAAAAATCAGCCAAATTGGACACAAACTGTAGGAAAAATATTGAATAGAAAAAATCGAAAAACTCAAAAAATCGTACTTTTCAGTATTTTTGGGCTAAAAAATCGAATTAAAAGCTTTTTCAATAAATTTTTTCTAAAAAAATCTAATGACGGGGGCTATCATCGGGCGAAGGAGACGAGTTTAAACTATATTTTTGGCAAATTTGTGAAATGTGGGAGCTACTTATCTAACAACCTGTACATCGTTCGATATAACTTTTTTATGTATAATAAAAATACAGGGTGCCCAAAAAATGGCAACTGTGCGATTTTTTAAATTTTTACCAAAATAACTCTATAAGGAGATTTTTCTATGCGAGGAATCAGTGTGCGCATTGCTGAACCTTGAAAACACTTCCTTGACCCTGAATCAGGAAAGAGATGTGTATATTGAAGCGAAAATAGGCTAATACAGATTCAGTGAAGCGTTTTCAACGTCCAACAATGCGCACAAACGATTAGACCCCCCTCTCTAAGCTCTAGGAATGTTGCCAACGAATATTATAAGCAATAGTATAAGCAAATAGTGGCAAAAATAGTGGCAAAAAATAGTATAAGCAAATAGTGGAAAAAAGCCTTGTATAAGCAAATAGTGGCAAAAATCTCTCACTAAATAAATTCAACTTGGAACCGACTCGAACTGTTATACGAATAGTGGGAAAAAGCTCTCATTAAATAAATTCAACTTAGTGGCACAAAATAGTATAAGCAAATATATCGCTCAAGAAAGTATATCTTAAAATGTGCGCTGCCTGGGCCAATAGTGCAAACTGGGGAAATATCAAAACTAGGGAAAAATCATCATATGAAACTCGGCCTACCAATATTTTGATGAAAATTAAAAAGCTTGAAAAAAATCGCAAAATTGCCATTTTTTGAGGCATCCTGTAAATTTTTCTTTTTACCGAAGATCGAACCCACCTGATCAAGATGAATTTTGATCCACTTGCTCCTCCATCGTGTCGAGCTTTTTGGGACTTTTGGTACTACTAAAAATTAGCGACCCCATTTAACGTGATTTTTTTTCAAAAAATTTTTTTAGCTTTTTTCTTTAGAAATGACCTCTCTAGGGGTAATTTTATGCGGGAAATCGATTGTGCGTATTGACAAAACATGAAAATGAATTTTTTTGGAAAATGAGCCGTAGATACTTCATAAGCATGTGATTCTTGTTAAAAATGTGGCCCTAAAAAGGTTGTGAATCACTTTGTTGTATTTGCCTAATTTGCAAAAATTTCCAGAGAAAAACTCGTTCTCATGTTTTGCCAATGCGCGCAATCGATTTCTCGTATAAAGTTACCCCTAGAAAGGTCATTTCCAAAGAAAAAAAGCTAAAAAAATCACGTTAAGTGGGATCGCTAATTCTTAGTAGTACAGGACTTTTGTCTAAGAATGGCCCATAAAAATTTTTGCTCATATATCTATACTTATTGAATGCAATTTAAATACAGCTTAGTGTAAAAAAGAACTAAACCAGTGATTCATAGTATGAAAATAACATATTCACTGACATAAACTTCTTTTTATTCGAAAAATATCCATGCGAAACGATTTTTTGTTAAAGAAGAATGATTTAGCCGCATTTTAAACTGAAACAGGGATGTAAATAAATATAAATAAAAGTGGTTTCTCTGTTTTTGCAATATCTTTTTCACATGTGTTTCGCCATGACCAAAGCCTGGCGAATAATGTAATTTTCTTCTAATTTGACCATCAGGAGTGGTATGCACAACGGCGAGTAAAGTTTCTATCTACGGATTTATCCGCTATCCGCGTATTTATCCTCTATCCGAGGATAAACATTTATCTGCCGTGGTTCATACCACCCAAGAACTCGGTCAGATTGAGCTCAGAGCAGCTAAAATCGATCGGAATCGTGTTTTTCGACCGCGAAAACTCCTTAGAACTCAAAACCGCAAAATTTAATGCTCCTGACAAGTCTTTCATTTTTGACCCCCCCCTTGTGTGATAAGAAATGGAATCAAAAATGAAAGTCCTAACTGCAGACACGTAGAGAGGGGACCAAGAGGGTCTATAGACTCTTCTCCCCCCCCCCCCCCCCCCATATCGAAAAAATGAATTAATTTTCCTAATGATCCCCTTAGATTCCACGCTATTTAACTCTATCTGTCGGAAATTAACGTTAGCTGACAACGCTATCTCAACACTAACTAGCTATCTCAATGCTAGCTGTCGGAAATTTCCGACAACTGCAACGCATTTCCGACGTCGGAGATCGGAGCGTTGCCTGATTTTCAATAAAATTGTGTTTATTGAAACGATTGGCTATGTTGCCCTATAATCAATCGTGTCAATAAAAACGATTTATTGAAAATCAGGCAACGCTAGCTGTTGTAAATCCGATTTCCGACGTTGGAAATGCGTTGCAGTCATCGGAAATATTTCCGACAGCTAGATTGAGATAGCGCTAGTTAGCGTTTTCAGCTAGCGTTGATTTCCGACAGATAGCGTTAGATAGCGCGGACCCTTTGTTTTTGCTCATAAGGGGGTCAAAGGGTATAGACCCTGCGACCCTGGATTCTCGCTATGTACTAATAGTGACATTAAATTTTGCTGATTTTGAGTTCTAGAGGGTTTTCGCGGTCGAAAATACAAATCCGTGGAAAAAATTTTTTTGTTGAATATGTCATGTTTAAAACAAAAATGTTTCAGTAGGAGAGATAGAGCTATGGCTGCTCCGAAAAAACCTAATAATCAAAATTTTTCTTCTTGTGGAAGGTGTTTTTCCGATTTTTTAAATTTTTGAAAAGAATGTTTTTTTAAAATCTTTTTCACCAAAATCATCAAAAATGGCATTTGGGGTTTGGGATAGCCGGGATTCGGAATGCGTCTGGGGTTCGGGACTAAATTTCGCGATTTTGCGTCTAAAATCCTCATAATCTCGGATCGAGATCAGGATGGGATGGAATTAAACACTAATGTAAGCCGGACCGAACCGATAAATTTTACCAACAGTTGAACTTAAGGCACGTTGAAGGTGTAAATAAGATAAACATATAAAAATTTCATGCTATACAAAAAATGGTGCACCTTTTATAGAAATGGGCTAACTTTTACAATCGTGCAAAAAATGATGTCAAAGTTAAGATGATTCGTCACCAAGGGCCTATTTCATTCAACAGAATATGTAATACGGAATAATAATTTTAAAAATCGAATTTTTGACCACCAAAATGAGTTTTCTGTGTAAAGTGATGTCCTAGAAAGTTGTTCCTCATAAAATTTCGCATTGAAATGATCCATCGCTGTCGTTTTAATAATGAAAATAAAAAGTTTTGGTCATTTTCATAGATTTGGGTAAAAGAATCGAGTTTTGATCTAATAAATAATTTTCCGGGAAAATTCTATGGTCATTTCAACGCGTAATTTTACAAGGAACAACTTTCTAGGACATCACTTTGCACAGAAAGCTCAGTTTGGTGGTAAAAAATTCGATTCCATATTCTGTTTATAAAAATACAGGGTAGCCCAAAAGTTTCCGCCCTAATCTTGTTATGTATATATTTGTAATATTTGATAACAAATTTTATTTAAAACTTAAAAAAAATCAATAATAACAACAAAATTTAACTATTTATTTTCAAAATGGCCACCTTGGGCATCAATGCACTTCTTCAAACGCTCCGGAAAGTCGTCCACAACTCGATCAATGACTTCTTGAGGTATATCGTTCCATGCCTTAACCAAACTTTTCTTCAGCTCTTCGATCGACTGATGGGGCTTTTGAACATGCTTCGTTTTCCAAAATGCTCCATAATGAGAAGTCTTCTACACATAAATCGTACGAATTCGGTGGCTATTCTCCATTATTTCGCTTCGGGCTGATGTCGACTTCGATGCATTCAGGGAAGATATCTCTGACCAAATCTCGAGTTTCTTCTGCTCGGTGTAATGGAGCACCGTCTTGTTCCTTGTCAAAAAGACGAATAATACCTCCTCGAAACTCCTTCATGCTAAAAAAATCGATTATAGATCAAAAATCAAATAAAATCATTAAAATATATACATAACAAGATTAGGATGGGAACTTTTGGGCCACCCTATAGCTCCTAATTGATTCAAATTTAGGGTAATCATCGCAATTGTGTTAACACCCTAACACACATGTGTGTTATTTTTTCAAAACGGCATGTTTTCGATCTAAAATCACGGAAATAAGCGATTAGAATCGATATTAGCTCCAAATGGACAATAACTCAAATAGCATACAGGTGTGTGTTGTGTTAGTGTGTTAACACAACACAATTTCGACCATTGGTTCAGGGTGTACAAATCATTTTTCAATGAAGATGCAATTTTTTATCTCAAAGTGTTTGCCACAACTTGCTTGAATGTAAGGAAATTTACAAGTAATTTTTTGGAGGTACTACACAATGGGGAGGGGGGGCACCCACGTGAAAAATTAAAAAAATTTTGGAGCTAGTGCCAAATGACTACCCAAGTGAGCATGAACAAAATTTGGCCTTGCAAAATATTTTTAAATCAAATCCTCCCGATTTCTCTGGCTTAATTTTGTATTTTTCCACATTTTACCCTTAGCTACAATCCATAAATTCAACAAAGAAAGCAATAAAGACAATATTTAAAGGGGGAGGACCGTTTATTAGGAGATATCACCAAAAAAAATTTTTTCCTAAAAATGACCCTACTACCCCTAATTTTATGCGAGGAATCGATTGCGCGCATTCCCGAACCC
>OZJO01013609.1:0-29334 GCA_900406225.1 Acrobeloides nanus | reverse complement strand
AATTTCAAAAATCGCCAACTTCAAACGCGATTATCTCGACAACAATAACGATTCAGAATTTACTGTAAAAACAAAAAATGCTCCATTTTTCATGAATTTTCCGAATATATATAAATTATGGCCAATTTCGCTCATCTAAAGAATTTTCAATTTTTGACCTCCTTCAGCACCACCATCTTCAAAGGCTCGAATGGACCCCAACGCACTGAAATTTTGAATTTTTTATTACTTAGTTTTGTTGAACTAGTTGAGAGGTTTGATATATGCAAAAATTAGGAGGTACTGGAATTCTCTTGCTGAGCCAGACCAATTTTTGTGAAAATTTGGGGGTTCCCACAGGTATAAAAATGTATAGGCATACCCCTTCAGACCTAACCAGAAAACTTTCCTGAAGTCCACCGACTACGGAAAGTATATAGATACGTAGCGCGTGCGTAACCCTGAAAAATAAAAAAGATTTCAAGTCAAAACGATTTATCCTTGAAAAGATAGAATTTTTTCAGATCCGGCTTACCTGTAAGACCAAAAAAACCTGGTCTTCAACTTGGTACTGGGTCAATCTCCAACCAGTGAACGAATCTAATGGGACCCCAAAAACAAAAGTTGCTCAACACTTCATGAAATATAATGTTATGCAGAAAAAAATTTAAAATTTTATCAAAAAAATTTAGTGCGTCCGGAAGCTCGATTCTTTCAGAGCCGATGCTTTAATTCTTTTCGCCAACAATTTATTTGTTTTATCGTTTTGAGTTATGGCGAACAAAAGATTATCTCACATTTTTTGAGCTATGGCGAACAAAAGATTATCTCACATCGTTGTTTACGTTTTAATCTTTATTTTTGATTAGCAGTTGCTTGGATCAATAATATGTTTATGTGTGTATAAGCTAAGTTCAGCTGATTTCAAAATACTTATGGAACAAATTTATGCAGAATGTATAAATAGGTCTTCATTTTTGCTTCTTTTTTATTTGTTTACTCCAAATTCTTAATAAACGATTGTTTTTAAATACAATCTGTATAAAATTTTCGTATAAATACTCTCCACATGAAATGGACCACGTCTAACTTTGATTCATTTTTTTAAATGTACGACAATCTATAAAAAATTAATATAAAGTATCATACGTGGGCAAGCAGGGGGGGGGACAGGGATCCAAAATAAGAAGTGGTCTTTACATACGTAAATTTTTCGGATTTGCAATTTGACGACCTTTTTTTAGCCACCAATTAAAATTTACGAATTTGCTCCCGAAATACCCCCGAAAATAAGAAGTGGGCTCATGTATTTTGGTCAAAAATTTAAGAAGTGTGTCCAAATATAGGAATTTTTATCCAAGAAATCAACTTTTTTCAAATTTTAGGCAAAAACATAAGGGGGGACCTTTATGTGTTATTTCGGATTTTGGCCAAAATAAGAAGTGGTATTACAATTTTTCGGCCAATAAGAAGAAGTAGGGGGGGGGGGACAGTCCCCCCTTGCCTATGTATGTAAAGTATAATTATTTTATCTATTTTGAAATTTTAGATATATTTATTTTCTAATATATTAACACTAAAAAATTTTGTTGAAAAAATAAAAAAATGCCAGGTATAAAATTATTGCTCAAAAAATTTATTTAAACCATTTGAGTTAGTTCATTTTGTTGGATTCATTTATCATGGTCCAAAAGTCGAAATTTTTCTTTTAAAATCAGCCGAAAAACATCCTATTTGGGATTTTTTAGTCGAGAAACACATTGGTGATGTTATTTTTGCATGAAAATTTATAAAAAATATTGAAAACTTCATTTTTTAAATTAAAACTTCGTTTTTGATACCAAAAAACCATTTTCTACGGTGGCACAAGTGGATCGAGAAATGTTGCCGGTTTGTAGGTTCAACTTCAAAATTCTCTAACTTCTCACTGGTAAATCGAAATCCTGAAATTCTTTTTGCATTTTATTCCCCAAACAAAATACTAATTTTGTGGTAAGCGATTTTTTCTGAAACCTTTCTTTTGACCGAAAACTTTAACTTCCAAGTTTACGTTGTTGAACAACTCGAATCTACGATATCCAACTTCAAAAATCTCCAGCTCTTCGGAGATTAATCCGATTCGATAATTCTTTTTACATTGTGTAATTTAGGTAAAATACAAACTTTTTATTGAGCGATTTTTTCTGAAACCTTTGTCCCACCGAGATATCAGACTTTAAAGTTTTAGGTGAACCTACAAACCGGCAACATTTCTCGATCCCTTTAACTTGAAATCGCGCCACCGTGTTTCTTTAAGCCCACCATTCGCTTTACCCAGGGTGCTCCAGAGAGACAATGCTCTGGGGCATGGGCTATGACAGTCTTTGTAGTATTAAAGAGGGCCGTTGGTATAAGAAATGACTATGTTATTCACGGATGTCATGGGAATAAAGCTGACTTTTGTACCATGATAATGAATCCAACAAAATGAACTAGTTCCAACCATTTAGCAACTGAAAAATTCACTCCATCTCAAAAAGCAAACGCTGTTCTTTGGTATGGAATTTGTGGCGACACCAATGTAGTTCAAAACAAATTCAAGGCCGTTTATGGTTACGCAGGAGAAAAACCAGAAGTCCCCAGTGCTAATGAAATTATAGGCTGGTATAAAAATTTTCGCCACATGGGATTTGTGGATGTTCAAGATGCCGTGATTCATGAAGAGGCTACTGAAGAGCATGTACCAATAGATGAGCACCATTACTCAAAAATTGAAAATGTGGTTTCTAATGTTTTGAATAAATTAAATACCTGGTTTCTGGATGGTCCAAAAATTCGAACTTTTCATTCGAATCATATGGAATTGATCACTTTGGACTTAGAAGATATGGAGGAAAGAAGAAAATTTGCTCAGGTAAGAGTAAAATTCATAAATATATTACAAAATATTTAAAAAGTCATGCGCGTTCAGAAAAATTAGACTTCCAAATTTACAAACATCACTCCATGCAAGTCCGAAGCCAGAATCGTTTTGGAGGGTGATGGGTGCAACACAAATTTTTTTTAAAATATTAAAAAATCAAGAAATTTGGAGCATTTTTTTAAATAAATTTTTAATCAAGGCTTAAAGGACCACTCTGGCATACATGAACAAGGAGGGGGGACAAGCTACCTCGAGGCTATATGGTGTCGACCAAAAAAAGGACCTTTTTTTAGCCTGAGGTAGTTTCTAGCCGGCTTCGCCACTCCGAGGCTATATGAGTCTTTAACTTTTGGCTCGATATATATGAGGGGGGACAGTCTAGCTACATGAGGGGGGGGGGGACAGTCCCCTCATTGGTAATGTATGCACTCCGGTCAAAAAGTTTTGCCCTTTTTTGTAGAAATTCACAAGCTAATCTGAAAAAAATACATTTTAATTTTTTCTAGGATCAACTTGATCATATCCACAAATGGCCACCTATTCTAAAATCTATGTGGTTCACTGGTGAAGCCAAATTCTACATCGATGGGCGTGTTGAATGCAACAATTTAGTCTATACTGCAAATCGAAAAACTGATGACTCCGTCAATTGGCCTCACAATGTCGTTCGACAATACCAACCCTCACAAGAACTCTATATAACAGTTTGGGCAGCTATGAATGCTGGACTCATCATTGGCCCATATTTTTTTGACGGTGAAATTTCTCCGGAATCCTACAAAGAAACATTGGAAAAATTTGTTCATGAACTTCGCCGAGTTACTACAAGCATCGAGCATCCAATTTTTATCCATGATGATTCCAAAGTGCACACCAATGCGGATGTTACAAACTACATTGAGCAACAATTTCCACGTCATTGGATTGGTACTGGATCAACCTATGCTGCTTGGCCTCATCACTCATCCGATTTAAGTCCAATTAATTTCTTCTTATGGGGCTATATCAAGAGTCGTGTTTACAAAACTCGTTTTAATTTTGGAGATTTGGAAGAGCTCAAGCAACGTATCCTTTTGGCTTTTAAGAAAATTACATTGGACTTATTGGAAGAAAGTGTAGAAGAATATAAAACGCGTCTTGAAAGAGTGCATAAAACACGTGGTGATTTGGTTGATGCTACAATTTACGGACGAGAAGTGGATTTTGATCATTTGAACGCTTGGAGTATGTATGCATGGCCTTATGTATAAATTTATAAATATATTTTATAGATTTTATGCTTTGTAATATAAAATATACAAAATAACTTTGGCTAAAGAGTCATTCAGATATTAAGTAATCCAGTAATCAAAGGGGAGGGGTAGCCAAATGATTACGGTTATTACAGGGAGGTAAAAAATCCGAAAATTTTGATTACGTAATATCTGGATGATCCCTAGCAAGGTGAAGAAAAAAACAAGATTTGTACATTTTTTGGAGAAAAAGTTAAATTTTTTATCTATTTTTCCAACGTATGAAGGTTTCCTAATCGAGAAATTTGGCAATAATCATTATCGAGATAACGAATTTTCAAATCGTCGTATATTCAGGGAGGAGATCGGTGTTTTGAAGCAAAAATCAAATATTTTCGGATTTTTATGAGAAAACCGTTGATTCTTAGATTTTTCTAGACGGGGAATCGATTGCGCGCATTCTCGAACCTTGAAAACGCTTCAATTTATTTACGTATCAATTTATATTATTTTCGCTTCAATACACCGATTCCTTCCCTGAATTAGGGCCAAGGAAGCGTTTTCACGGTTTGGTAGTGCGCGGAATCGATTCCCCACTTAGAAAAACCTAAGAATCGACGGTTTTTTCATAAAAACCCGAAAATATTTGATTTTCGCTTCAAAACACCGATCCCTCCCTGAATCAGGGTCAGGGAAGCATTTTTACACTTCGGCGCGCAATCGATTTCTTGCATGATTTTACCCCTAAAAATGACCTTTTTAGAAAAAAATTTTTTCAAGAAGTGGTCGCAAACTGGACCCCCTCTTTAAATCGAGGGCGATCGGGTTCAGTTTCCAGTAAAAAATCATTTTTCAAATTGACCTCTCCCACACCAAATGAACCTTCTCTCTCCAAATTACAAACCTAGCTACGCCTTGGTTGCTGATAAGTATTCTTTTGATTATTATTTTCTTTGATGGTGACAACAAAAACGTTTGACACTTTATTAGAATAAATATTTTTAAACTTCTTGATAATAACGTCTCTGAGTGATTTATTAATAAAAAAGTAAGCAATACCAGTGTCGCCTAAAAAAGAAAATTTTCTAGCTTTTAGAATTTTTGTTTCTTTACCATGTGTCATTTGCCACAATATATGGCCTAATAAAAAACAAAATTCGGGCACATAAAAATTTTCAAAATAAATGTAAATTAACCCCGTGCCAAGTATTTCTGACGAAATCATGAATAATTGAATATTGATCTAAAATATTTTAAAATTTTTTAATATAATGCATAAAAAATAAATAGTGTTAAAAATTTACTATTTTTTGAGTTATCGAAGCATTCAAATTTGTAGTATTATATTTTTTATATTTGAATGCAACTCCTACACATATAATCAAATAAAGTAAGCTAATAGTAGCGGCGATTGTGATATTGTGGACAAAATAAACCGGGTTTTGCATCTATAATTTCTTTTATAATTTATAAAAATTTAACTGAATAGGCTTACTGGCTGTTCAAATTCGTCACCAAAATGAGGATTAAAAAATGTCGCCATGTATTTTGAATGATAAAAAAATGGAAGTTGAAAAAATATCGTATGAATTCCATATAAAAGGCATAACGAAATCCAAATCCACGTGCGATTTCCTTTAGGCTGCGGTCAAGCATGTTGAAAAAGTTGTTGAAAAGTTGCCGAAAAGTTGCCGAAAAGTTGTCGAAAAGTTGTTGAAAAAGTTGTCGAAAAAGTTGTCGAAAAAAGTTGTCGAAAAACAAAAGGGTCGCGGGTTCGAATCCCGCTTGGAGCTTAATTTTTTTTTGCACAAAAAAATTAAGCTCCAAGCGGGATTCGAACCCACGACCCTTTTGTTTTTCGACAACTTTTTTCGACAACTTTTTCAACAACTTTTCGACAACTTTTTCAACAACTTTTCGGCAACTTTTCGACAACTTTTCGGCAACTTTTCGACAACTTTTCGGCAACTTTTCGACAACTTTTCGGCAACTTTTCAACAACTTTTTCAACATGCTTGACCGCAGCCTTAAAAAAGATCTCGGCATAAGCCGGAGCCAGGATTTCCAAGCAACGATCAAAAGCTAGGAATATAGCAATAGTTGTCGCTGTATTCCACTCAACTAGAAATTTTTTGCAATTTTTTATTTTTTGTCCCTTAATTTTTTCTCTAAAAAGTGAGTAGGGAGAGGGTCTAGAAATAATTTTATATGGGGAATATTTGCGCGTTTACTTAACCCTGAATTTTGGAGTGCTAAGGATAATTTCTATAAAGAAAATTTCTCTAACCCTGATTCAAGGAAAAATTGGGTTTTTGAAGCGAAAATGGTCATTTTTCGCATTTTTAAGCATTTTCAGGGTTCAGGAGTACGTGATAAAACACTATGAACTCTATGTCTGACCCCTTCCCTAAAGTATATGTGACCTACATTTTGAGATAACTCCAAAAATGTAATATCTTGTTGGAGAAGTACAAAACACTCCACCAACAATCGTATCATAACCATCCATAAAACAGACTTCAATCAAAGTAAGCATATCGATCAGGCCCACCACAAACATCATTTTATAACTAGGCAATCGGAAAAACTTCGGACTTAACATAGCCCATAGGACTGGTATATAAAAAGCCTATAAAGACAAAATAAAATAGCCAACCTCAAGTATTTTAATATATTTTACCTCATAAACAATTCCAGAAGCTATGAAGAAAATTCCCAAAGGAACATTAGATTGTCCATATTTAAACCATTCATCTGTGCTTTTCATGATACAATTATAAATGCGATCATATTCTTCTCGGTTAAATAAAAAGAGATCCATTTTAAAAAATTTGTACTTTTGAATCTTGGAGTGTTAAGGATAATGCCTATAAAATTATCACTCAAAAAACATTATTTAATAAAAAATTGAAGCTTAAATACGTCTAGAAAATCGTTTCACTTCAGCTTGTACTTGTATGTAATAATTAAAAAATGATTCTCATCAATTCTCCTGAATCAAAAACTACAATTAAATGATCACTATATTTTAAACTAGCGATTACCATAAACGTGCTTCTAGCAAAGCTACAAAAAACTTGAAAATGGTCGTTGTCTCTGATGAAAATCTCAAAGAGCATAGGCGCATCTATAATTTGGATTTGTTGGAAAAATTTGCAGAGAAAATAAAGGGTATCCCAAATGAACTCGTCATCCTTCTTTTTTGCTTATTTTTGCATCAAATCATTCAGAAATGATCCCATAGGAGTAATTTTATGAGGGGAAATAATTATCGCATTGCCGAACAGTAAAAAATTTTGCCTGACCCTGATTCAGGGCCAGGAACATTTGAAAAAATTCAAAATCCGAAGTCGGTATCCTGTCCGATCTGGCAAGTTAAGCAATGTTGGGTCGAATGGACTATCGTAAGTTCGATCCCTATCCGCTCCCTTGTGTCCAAATTCGATAAAAATTTTTGCATATGTATATTTTTATGTAAGGAGCACGTTGGCCAAGTTACTTTTTCAAAAAAACTTACGAAAACACTATTTTTGACAACTTTTTTTTACAAAATTAGGTGTTATTCGAAAAAGTTTTTAAAAAATCATGCTTTCATAAGGTTTTTTGAAAAAATAACTTTACCAACGTGTAATCTCACATAAAAATACCCACATGCAAATTTTTTTAAACAAATTTGGACACAAGGAAACGGATGGGGTTGAACCTACGATATCAACGTTAACCCAACGTTGCTTAATTTGCCAGATCGGACGGGATCTAACTTCGGACTTTAAATTTTGGGCCCAGCTTTTTATAGTTGGGGCTGAAACGGACTATAAAGGATTAATTATAAGGGTTTTCTCAGTGTTGAACAATTCCAAAATGGGGCATTATAACTGGTTCTGTTAAAGTGCACTAGCTCCTAATGTGTTTGAGCTAAAAAATCGAACTTTCAACTTTATCAAGATGAATGTCGTTTAAGTGTAACCGATGATGACAATTATGGTGAAGATATTCATTTTAACTAAAAAATTTAAATTTTCTAAGAAATTAAAAATTAGGGAGTTATCCATAAAAAATTGTTAACTTTACCAATATGAGTGTCGTTTAACTGCAACATTTGGTGCTGAAACAGGTAATGATATTTATGTTAGCTATAAAAAAATTAATTTTTCACACCACAGAACATTTATAAACTGCTTTGTAGTTTTATGAAACATAGAAAATTGTACAGTAAAAACGATAGAGTGAAGAAACAGACCGTTTGAGTTTTCTACAAATGTATGAACCACCTGAAATTTATGAAACCCTTGAAATAATTTTTAGAATATACCAAACGGTCGCATATTTGTAAAATATTGTTTTTTTATATTTCAAAAATTATTCTATTAGGTTGGCAACTAAGTTTTGAGTCCCCTTATCGAAATTTGCATTTTTCAATGTGGTTTATTTCTTTTTTTAAACTAGTCTTGTAAAAGAGCATTTGAACTTCATTTTGGCATAAAAAGTTTTAGTTTTTCAGAAAAATGGAAAAAAATCTTGGCGATATTCGAAAACTGTTGAAATATGAGTTCGAGCTAGGTCACAACGCAAAGGAGGCTGTAACCAAATCAATAGAGCTAAGGGGGCTGGAACAGTGGCCTATTCTACAGCTAAAAGGTGGTTCTCGAAGTTCCGCAGCGGAAATTTAGAAACTGATGACAAGAAGAGGTCTGATCGCCCTCGAGAAGTTGATCGAGACGCTGTCGTCAACACTGTGGAGGACCTTCCGTCGATGACTACGCTTCAAAAGATCAGAGACATGGGTTGGGAGCGTCTGGAGCATCCACCGTACAGTCTCGACCTCTCTCCAAGCGATTACCACCTTTTCCGCTCCATGAAACACTGGCTCCGAGGCAAGAAGTTCACCACAATCGAAGAGATGCGCGAGTCCTTACTGAATTCTTCGCGTCTAAGGACCGAGATTGGTACTGCAGTGGCATCCATCAACTTGAGGAGCAGTTGCAGAAAGTGATCGAATCTGCTGGAGAATATTTTTAATAATATTCTTATGTTGTTTTATTGATGATTTTGTTGAATAAATTTAATTTTTTACGAGGGGGGGCTTAAAACTTAGTTGCCAACCTAATATATTTTCAAATATATCAAAAAAATGAAAGGTACAAAAAGCAATATTTTATAAATACGCGATCGTTTGGTATATCCAAAAAAGAATTTCAAGGGTTTCTAAATTTCAGGTGTTTCATACATTTGTAGAAAACCCAAACGGTCTGTTTCTTCACTCTGTCGTTTTTACTGTGCAATTAAACTTACCTTTTGTTTTTTTTATTTTTAAAAGTAGAGCATAAATTTTTGAACTAAATTATGAAAAAAATTACATAAAAAATGAGATCAAATAAAATATAGCACAAAAATTTTAGAGAGATATCTTACAAGGTAATCTTACATAATTTAAAAAAATATCATAAATGATTAGTAAACCCGAAATTTTAAATCAAAAGATAAAATTTTTTGAAATCGTGAAAGAAAATTTTGCAAAATAACAAAATCAAGAAAAAAATTAAACAAAAATGTTAGAAAGACTTGTTCAGTAAATTTTGTTATAAAATCAAATTTTGAACGCTAGCAAAAATTTCAATAGAGGAAATAAATTCTTTTATCATAAAGAACATTTCTTCAAAAGTTGACATGAGCATGACCAAATTTCCCATTCTTAATGCTATATCGTGTTCGGAAAATCGGTAATGATCAGCTAATTCTTGAAATACTTGTTGACGGCGCTCGTGATTTTGAGAATTGTTGTGAGGATGATTGTTGGAGGTAGGGGCTAAAAAGAAAAAGTTATTTTTTATTTTTTTGCAAAATGTGAATCTTACGGAGTCCAAAAAATAAAAGTGCTGTAAGTCCAGCAATTTCTTTTTCATCTAGCTTAATTCCTTGTACTGCACGGCAAACGCTTGTGATGAAATATTCTGACATTGGTAAAGAAAATCTGTAAAAAATATGCTTATAAATTAAATTTCGATTTTAGAGGGTGCTCAAAAAAAGTGTACTTTTGTGATTTTTTGTGACCTGGAATTTTTTCTCTCTAAAAAGGGGTAACTCTGGGATAATTTTTGCATGAATCAATTGCTCACATTCCTGAACACTGAAAATGGTTCTTAAAGAAAATTTGGGTCTTTGAAAAAGTGCGAAAAATACCATTTTCGCTTCAAAATTCCAATTTTTCCCATGAATCACCATTTTTCAGGGTTCATGAATGCGCTCAATCTATTCAACAATATAGAAAAAATTATTTTTAGAAAAAATTCCAATTTCCAAAATATCACAAAAGTGCACTTTTTGCGCCATTCTTATAAATTACCTTGCTAAACATTCCGGGTCACGGATATTCCCATCACTAAAGAAAACCACTAACGATTGATGGCTAACATCAACAAAACACATATTTCCAAAATAGATCCGATTTGTTTGAACTCCACCAAAACGCACTGTGCAAAAAGTTGTTTCAATGAGTAGCCAAATGATAAAAAGGTTACGAACTTCATGATCCTAAAATACATTTTTGTTTGTTTTTTTTAACAAAACAATCTTACATGCATTACAGATTCGTGATTGATATCCAAATGAGATAAAGCATCAATTAAACGGGTATAATTTCGGAATAAGCCAACATCGCCAAATAAGCTATTCCTTTGTTGAGTATATGAAGCTACACAAGAGTTTGGTGGAAACTAAATTTTTTTCACATGGACAGGGTGCTCAAAAAAGTGATATTTTGTGATTTTTGGAATCCGGAATTATTTTCTCTTCTAAAAATAGCCTCTCTAGGGGTAATTTTATATGGAGAATGATTCCAGACCCCAAGCTACGGAGGGGGGAGGGCATTTTTTGTGAAACAATTTTTTGCGACCTTCCACTTATCTTAGACTTACATTCATTGTACTTAATCGATTTTGCCCAATTTCTATTCTTGCATTAGTGATTTCGTTCAGTAAGGGTGTATTAGGAGATCTGGAGCCTGATGAAGCAGCTGAGCTAGATCTACCATGTCCATTAATTCGTTGTGATCTAGCTCTATAAGTTAGCTCTTTTGAGGGTTGAGGATAAGGAACTGTAGCACCAGGTTTTATACGTTTGCATTGAACCTCTAAAAATTTTTAAATTTACAGGATGTCCCAAAAAACTACATTTTTGTGATTTTTCGAAAAATTTTCACAAAAATTTTTTTAAATTCTTATAGGAGATTTTTGTAAAAAAATCGATTGCCTACATTGAAAAATTTATGAAAATGTCTTCCTGACCTCAAATGAGCACAAGAGGTTTTTTGGGACCTCTTGTAAAACAAGATACCAGATTTTTTGAGGTCTCTGAATTAATTCAGAGTCAATTAAGCGTTTTCATGATTTCTCAATGCTTGCAATCGATTTATCGAATAGAGCCCCTCCCCCACCCCTATAGCACGGCTGATCAATGGAGGGGGGGGGGGTTACACTTCCCCCCCCCTAACCTCGTCGTGAGCGAAAAATTTTAAAAACTTTTTAAAAAACATAATGGTCCTCCTTTATGTTTTTTTTCGAAAATTTTGGAAAAATTGGATCAATCTCGTAATTTGGGGTCCTCATCGTAATAAAAATTTGGACCAATCGCGTAAATGGGAGCCCTCACCCCCCGCAATTGGGCACCTATAGTATTTTTTGGCAAAAGATTAAAAAATGTGAAAAAATTTTTGTGAAAAATTGCTCGAAAATTCGCTAAAATGTGGTTTTTTGTAACCACCCTATATTATTTAATATATTTATTATAATTTAATATTAATTTAATATTCTTTATAAAATATTTTTATTTTCTAAATCTCTTTCCTATCTCTATTGCTTATATTAAGCTTTATCGCAAAAATGATAATTAGGATAAGTTTTTGGTATTAGTTCGGATCAAGATGGATAATGAAAGTGATTTGAAAATCCCAATAAATAATTTTAATTAAACCAATCCGATTGTTAGATTCCATTTGATTTATAGAGGAATTAAAGGAAAATCTAATTCCAAACCAGAAATCTAATCTTGTTTTCAAGTAAAATTTTTAGCAAAAGTTTTGTTTATAAAAAAATCTTTCAGTAAAAAAATAAGATGTAGATTTTAAAATAGGTGAATTTGAAGTAAATTTGAATTTTTAAAATAGTGGGTTAATTATAAAAATCCTAATTTTTTAGGATTTTCATAAAATTTGTCAGCATTTCATAAATTTTCAAAAAATATTTTTTTATTACTCACCATCTGGTATCATCCCAGAAATTATGCATTTTTGAAAGCGACAATATCTGCATATCACACCATGTTTTCGAATATCTAAAATTAGTCATAGTAATTAAAATGGGCATGTTTCTAATTGTAAATTTTGCAAAAATTACTATGGAAACCGAAAATTAAACTCTATGGTTTATTAGATTAATACAAAAAAATAAGAAACTTTGCAAGTAAACATTTGAGACGGAAAGTCATCAACACTCCAGATTTCATTATTTTATTAATTAATATTGTTTTATTGATTAAGAGCAGGGTTTCTATCAAATTTTTTAAAAATTCAGACGCTGAGCCTTCAAAATTCAGATTTTGTCCTCAAAATTCAGTACATTTTTCAAAGCAATAAATTTACGTTCCTCAATATATTCTTAGGGAAATTTAAAGGGGGGGTAAAATTGCGGTACGTTGAAGGCGAAAAAAAATTTGTTTTTGAATTTTTGCAAAAAATGACCCTACTACCCCTAATTTTATGCGAAAAATCAATTGCGCGCATTTCCGAAGCTTGAAAATGCTTCCCTGACCCTGTCTTTTTCATATGAATCGTTGTATAATTGTTTTCTTTTAGGCGCCATCTATAAAAAATGATCAAAATTTTTTAAGAAATAAAAACTCAGTACAAATCAGTACAAACTTTAAAAAATCAGTACATTTCTGAAAAATCAGTACATTACAAAATTTTCAGATTTTGCTTCTCAAATTCAGTACATTTCTGAAAAATCAGTACATTTAGAAACCCTGATTAAGAGGCAATGTCTGGAAAAGTCGCTCAGGGGGTTGTGGTATGCCAAAAAGTGTTGCTAGAAGCTTGAAGTCTAGCTTATTTTTAAGTACCTAGTGAATGATTAACAAAAACGTAAAAATTAGGTCCCGTGCCTTTATACTTGTGGAGAAATCGAGGGTTATGTTTGGTATAAAGTCGGTATCAGGACCATTTTAGTATTTTTATCATAACTTTTTTTCTATAAATGCGTTTCCCACAATTTAAAGCACGTTTTTATTGCCATTAGTTCCCCTTTCCAACGACACATCGAACATGATCCTAACATCTATAGTTTTTGAGAAAAGTCACTTTCTTTCTATTAATAACGCTTTTTGACCCCCTCAAAAATTCACTTTTTGGGCTCTAGCTCGAAATTTTCCAACAGAGGGAGATATCGAGACGTACATAAAAATAAACTAGAATTCCTGACGAACATCCCTGACTAAGTCCTTTTTCTGAAGTCGTGAAATAAAAAATGTAAAAATCGCTAACAAAGTACGCAAGTAAAGATACAGTGTTATTAGCACTACACTGTAAATGAGAGGACAACACCGTAAATGTCTCATTCAAAATTTTCTTTTTTTCTACAAAATGAGTAGGCAACCCTTTTCATTAAAAAATCTTTGACCAACCTACTACAACGATCTTATTCTGTCTCCCTTTAAAAGTACACATTCTCTTTTTCTCCATTTTTATAATAATTATAATTCTCACCATGAAGCATGTGAATTTAAGTCTAAAGGTTTAATGATATGAAGTGTGAGTAAATTCATTTGTAGCCTGTGCAGTTTTTGCTCGCTTTTTGCATACTTGTTGACAAACTTATACAACTCTTTAAAAATAATTAGCGTAACTTGTTTTTTCAAATTTTTAATTTTTCAATTTTCCACGGCCACGTAGAATGTACTTCCAAGACATTGTTCTTTTATAAAAAATAAATAACTTTTTAGTAATATATGTCTGATTAAATTGACCTTAAAAACAATAGAATTCCGTCCAAGAGATCAAAAACGTAGTAAGGACATGAATTATTGGCTAAGAAACTATAACTTGAGATGAAGGAACTAAAAGATCAATGATAATTTATTTTTATTAAAGTCCTTTTTATTTGGATATTTTTTATAGCCAATAATTCATGTCCTTACTACGTTTTTATCTCTTGGACGGAATTCTATTGTTTTTAAGGTCAATTTAATCAGACATGTATTACTACAAAGTTATTTATTTTTTATAAAAGAACAATGTCTTGGAAGTACATTCTACGTGGTCGTGGAAAATTGAAAAATTAGAATTTGAAAAAGACAAGTTACGCTAATTATTTTTAAAGAGTTGTATAAGTTTGTCAAAAAGTATACAAAAAGCGAGCAAAAACTGCACAGGCTACAAATGAATTTGACTCATACTTCATATCATTAAACCTTTAGACTTAAATTCACATGCTATGTGGTGAGAATTATAATTATTATAAAAATGGAGAAAAAGAGAATGTGTACTTTTAAAGGGAGATAGAATAAGATCGTTGTAGTAGGTTGGTCAAAGATTTTTAATGTAAAGGGTTGCCTACTCATTTTGTAGAAAAAAGAATTTTTTAATTTTTGCAAATATTGCTCGCCATCTGAGGGCTAAAATTTTTTAATTTTGAAAAGTTTTGAAAATCATAAAACTCTTAAGGTTTTTTCTTGCCACACTTTTTCTTGGTTCTTGTTTTATGTATTTTTTATTTACAGTTTATACGACGAGGAGAGGGGTACTATACCCCACTTGGTCTCATATATTTATTTTTGAAAAATTTTTAAAATTTTTTTGTTAAAATTTGCTCGGAAAATGCAAAAATGCCATTTTTGGATCACCATTTTTATGGGTATAATTATGCAAATTTTTCACAAATAGGTCATTGTAAAAATCATTAATCCTACACCTTGTAAATCCTATATCTTTGTATACTTTATAATCATATAGCTGTGTAGTTCTATAAAATCACTTACTAATTGCAACACTACAGTTTTTCGTCATACACGAATAAGTCTTCTGGTCAGCGATTGACCGGCGGAAGAATGCACTACAAGCCGCACAGCTTAGAGCATTAAAGTGATAGCCATCAGCAATATCGTCGCAAATCATACACTTTGAATATTGTGCAGGATCACTGCTAGATCTAGGCATAAGTGGCTGATCCATTTCTTGTTGGTGCATAACAAAAGGAGGAGAGCTCTTTGTTGGAAATGGATAATATTGGGTAGGAATCTCGCAAGGTTGCCAGGTGTCTGGTCTTTGATGATATATGTTTTGCAAAAAATATGATTCACACTCAATCACTTGAGGGGCAGTAGCGTGATTCGTGTAGAATCTCTCAAGTGGACGGGGTTGCATTACTGAGAAATAGAAGTTTTGAAAGACAATATGTTTTTGACTTACTAATGTCTAGGGATAATAATGAGTTCAGTTAGTTGAGAATCAGTTTAAATCATGGTCTGATATGAGGAGGTATGTCCATAAAAATTTTTGCTTCCTCCTTAAGAAACCAATCGTAGTGTTAAACCAAGTAGGTGTCAACAAAAATTCTATCACACGGTAGACTGATGAGTGAGTGAAGCCACGCCTTTTATTAAGGTCACTTTTCATAAACGCATACTTAGTTAGCCTTCGCACAGACATGAGTGAATGNCTATCACACGGTAGACTGATGAGTGAGTGAAGCCACGCCTTTTATTAAGGTCACTTTTCATAAACGCATACTTAGTTAGCCTTCGCACAGACATGAGTGAATGTCCAGTGGCGAGAGAGAGCATGAATCATGCTGAACTTTTAAACTTATTTCATTGTTGTCGCATGGGCTAACAAAAAAGGCCGAAAATAAAAACAAAACATACGAGTAAACAAATTTGGACCGGAAAATGGAGAATATTGACAGTGGCCTGCAAATCTTTTTAAAATTGAAAGTAAAAAATGTTCCAAAATCAGTGCTGTAACCAGGATTTTTTCATGGAGGGGAGGGGGTACAAGTTCCCAAAGAGGTCAAAAACATAAGGGGGACCCTTTGGATTTTTTATTTTTTTAAACTTTTGGCCTTTGGGGGGGGGATACATGTACCCCCTTTTCAGTACGTGTCCAAAACTACAAAATTCTTGTTGCTTCATTTTTGGACCCGTATGGAATTTTTATGTGCCGAAAATCCGTGTGTAAATTCCGAGCGGAAATTCGTGAGAAATTTATATGTGCGTACAGAAATTTTCGGAAAAAACCGTGTGAAGCATACTTTCCTATTGTCAAAAAACCCAATTTGCTTGGTCACGATAGAAGTCAATGTTTTCGTTTTAATACACATAATTTCAAATTGCCAACTTCACATGCATTTCTCTCGCAAACGCGATCGAAACTGAATTTACATTAAAAACAAAAATTCCTATGCTTTATTTTTTAAGAATTTCCAGATTTTCTACAAAAATGGCAAAATTGTTTGACCGAACTGGTCCTTTAATATTGCATTTTTTGAGGGCAGAAGCAACTTTGAATCGTTGCAATCCCGACAGGTTACTTATTATCTATCCAAATATTTTCACTCTGTACTAATACTAAAAATTACGTACTAAAATCATTTGAAAAGATTTCAAAGGTTATCCTACTGCTATAAACATTTAATGTTTGTATGTCCAGATGATTTTTTGAACATGCTTGAACATGTATCTGCAACTTTTTTCCAACATTATTGAGTGGTTTTCCATAAAATACTTAACAAGAGGGTATTGGAAGCACTCGGCCTCAGCTATCTTGAGTAGGATTATCCCAACCCACAAAACCGATTAGAGAGTTATCCCAAGTCACAAATCTTATTTTTAAATTTTGTTCTATGAATGAGATACAATTTTGTTCAAAATTTCTTCCTTGATTCAAATCCGGAATAATTAAAACAGCTTTTTATGTTGAATTATCCGTTTTAACACAAAGTATTATTATTTAATCACAAATATTGTTTATTCATATTTTTGTACTTGTGGGTGTAAAGTTTGTTTATCCTTGTGGGTGTAAAGTTTGTTTAGAAATTGTATTTTTGGATAGGAAGTGATTTTTTGGATTTTTGTTGAAATTGTATTTTTGGATAGGTATTATCAAATCATATTTTTCCGGATGAGGATTGTATAAAGTAAAGATTATATAGAGAAGAATATTCTATTTTTCGAACCAACCTATAGATAAAATGTTTACGTTTTAAGTAGAATTTTTACTTTTTAGTTAAAGTAAACATTTAACCAAAAATGTAAAAATTCTACCTAAAACATAAACATTTTACCTAAGACGTAAACATTTAACCTATAGGTTGGTTCAAAAAGTGGTAAAAAGAATTTGGAAGAAGTGGTTATCTGAGCACTGGGAGAGTACATACTATATTTCCTCTAAAATAACCCCGGGGTTATTTTTTCAACCTTCTATTTAGTCAAAATTTTAAAACAAAAAATCAATTTTTCTCAAAAATTTTAGAGATATGAATTCTAATTTGCTTAAATATATTTTCACCATCAAAAATGCTATCGAATGACGCTACTTTCGATATAGGTTGTGACCGGACACTTGAGAATTCCCTTGGAAGGGGGAGATAATTTTAGAAGGGGGTTATTTTAGAGGAAATACGGTACTTATGATTTTTGATGAGATCAAAAAATGCCCCTTCTCAAAAAACTCTATATAAATCGGGAAATATTATGTTATTGAATTTCACGCGGCCACTTGTGATGCGTACCGTTTTGTTTTTATATCGGTATTCATAGGCGTAGCCAGGATTTTGCAGCAGAGGGGGCTAATCAGCGACAGGGGGGCTGAACGTGTAAGTTTTGTTTAAAAATGCGTTTTTTCCTTAAAAAATCGCGCTTTTTTATTAAATTTTTGGACGACAGGGGGGGGGGCTAAAGCCCCTCTAACCCCCCCCCCCCCCTCTTGGCTACGCCTATGCTGGTGTTGTATCATATCCAAAAGCTATTTAAGGGCGTTTAAATTTTTCATAAAAATTTTTATAAAAATTATCAATGGCATAAATTTCGTCATGAGCTTTACAGTGATACTTATGGGGCACACTTTTTTTAGGCTTGACAAAATTTTGAAATTTGCGCAGTGGTCACCCCTTTTTGCGCGGTTGTCTTGATGTATTTTTACCCCTTTTTGCGCGGTATGATCGCCACGATGACCCTAAAAAACTGTGTTATGGGGGTAAACTTTAACCTCTTATGAAAAAATATCCATTTTTGAGTTTTAGTTGTTTTTTTATCGATAGATCTTGAGCAAAATTGGCTCGATTAATTTTGTTAAACACCTTTTTATAAGTTGTTCAATTATTGGTGGAAGAAACTTACATTTTTCTTTTTTCGAAAAAATTCATTTAGGAATCACAAAAGTGACTTTTTATATTCTTCCTCTATTTTTCAAGCAAAAATGTTGTTTTTTTGTAGACAAATTTTTATGGTAGTTGTATCAAAATAAAACGATACCATGTATCGGAATCAATATCGAAACGGGATCTAGATACCGGGACACGATCTTTCCCCATGATGTGAAATTAGCATATTTACAAAGTGGGGCGCGTTCATAGAGAGGGAGAAACGTATACAGTGGGGCAAATGTTTCATGTGACAAATGGGGTGTCGCCCATTCATTATTTGGTTAGCCTTCGACATATAATTTTTATTTTTGACCATTTTGGTTTTTTATTTTTCTAAACTCTTATTTATTTTTATAAACCATTTATTAGTTCCTTAATTTTTTTAAGAAGATAACGTATTTTTGTGCAGGATTAACATGTATAAAATTTGTATCAACAACCTGTTGCCAATACGTGGGCATCTTAATCCAGTGCCAAGATTAAAATCGAAAGTGATACACAATCTATTTTAGTCTTATTAGTACAAATTTGATGAATGGCATGGAGTAAAAATAAATTTTTATATTAAAACTTAGTAATCAGAAGATTTAGGTTTTTACCAAATTCTTTGACAGAAATGGAGTTATTACAAATTTCGATTCTCACAAGTTTTAGATATGAAAAAATATAGCTGTAGCACAAGTTCAAAAATTTAAAATTAGACTAAAATAAGAACCATATATAGAAGTTTTTATTTGTGTCTTGCTATATCTGTTATGTGCTAAAAATCCTTAAACGTAATGGGCTTAATTTATGGACGTAACACATCGAAAGAATTTGTNGCTTAGGCCTTAGGCTTAGGCCTTAGGCTTAGGCCTTAGGCTTAGGCCTTAGGCTTAGGCCTTAGGCTTAGGCCTTAGGCTTAGGCTTTAGGCTTAGGCTTAGGCTTAGGCCTAGGCTTAGGCTTAGGCTTAGGCCTAGGCTTAGGCCTAGGCTTAGGCCTAGGCTTAGGCCTAGCTCCTTAACAGTCGACATTTTGACGGGTCGACATTTTGACGGGTCGACATTTTGGCCTAGTCGGCATTCTGACTTGTCGACATTTTGACGTGTAATCCATTCATCCTATGTTTGATTTTCTTTTAAAATTGAATTGAATAAGAACTAAATTGATAAGAATACTTTAACTTTTTGGCTCATTACTTTTGCAGCAACCTAATATAATTGAAGTTATTATTTATTAATTTTAAGGAACAACATGTAAAGGTTAAAGAATTGTTTATAAAAAAAATTCAAATTTGCCACCAGGGCCATAGGGGGGTACGGGAAGCACGGGCCCCCTCAAATTTTAAAAAATGACAAAATCTTAATGGTCCACTCTTATGTTTTGACCAACCGAAGGCCGGTAAAAACGCTTTATATAAAATCATAAATTTGACATTAATAATTTTAATTTCCTCTTTCTTTTTTAATCTTCTTGAGTTCTATAGAGTTTATAAACACCTTTTAATCCATCATAAGGTTTAAGGAACTCTTTTTTATCGAAAATACTTCCTTTCTCTCAGTTTTTCTGTTAAACCTCAGATCTAGGTATTCATTTTTCTTACTTTTTTTTATGAAAGTAGGAGTAATGCATGGCTCACAAACACATTGAGTCAAGAGAGATTGACGCCATTTAGCATCTAAGATCACTACATTTAAACTGGGATAAAATGACTAAAGACTGGCTATTATTAATATGCATATGCACTATACAGAATTTAAAATTAATACACGTGATTTAAATGTGTATAGAAAAGGAAAATTAGAGAATGGCAAGTGAAAATTTTTTGAAACAATCTTTTATACAGAAATGACATAATTTTATTAAAATTGTTTAAACAAAATGGTAATTTTAATTGATAATTTTGTTCAAAAATGTAAAAATTTTTTGGAAACAATCCTAGTAAATTTACACAGAATGAGCGGATTCAACCTAAATATGGTAGGTGGTTACATTGAGATTTCTATATCTACGTATGCAACTTAGGAATTTCCAAAATTTTTCCATCTTCGAATTTTTCTCCAAAAAAGTGTCATTTCATTTCTCTAGTAAGAAACCATCCAGATAATATGTAATCAATTTTTGTTTACTTTTTAGACCCCCTCATCAACCGCAATCAGTGTTGTCCCCTGTACACATGAGTACAATGTGTACACACTGTGTACACATGTGTACACACGAGCGAAATCGTCGTAGGAATCGAATTTGAATTTATTTGCTTTATAGATTTGTTATTTACGACAAAAGGAAATTTTGAGTCAATGTGTCTAACTCACGAGTACTCATGTGCACACATGTGTACACACTGTGTTGTGTACACATGAGTACTCGCGAGTTGAACACATTGACCCAAAATTTTCTTTTTTGTGAATAACAAATCTATAAAGGAAATAAATTCAAATTCGATTCCTACGACGATTTCGCTCGTGTGTACACAACACATGTGTACACGGGACAACACTGACCGCAATCATTTGACTCCCCCTCACTCCCTCCCCCTACTTGATTACGCAATATCATGCTGGCTCATAAGATCTTAGCTTTCCCTTAATTGCTTACCACAAGGATGCTAATTGCAGGAAGGATTAACTATCTACGTCCAACTTTACATCATAATCTCGTATTCTAATTTACTATAATACAAAAAATAACATGAATGATTTACATTTTAAAAATAACTTAAACTTCCTTAAGCGAATAAATACAATTATCCAAAATTAACAAACCTACGCAATTTTCATGGATCTTAAATAAACATTTTACTACGTATATATTTTTAATTCGACTTATGACGGAGTTGTTGATGTACAACTTCAAATATATTTGGCGATTGAACTCAAGCATGACGAGCATAAGTTAAACTGAAGTTGCATTAAGATTATAGTGAAGGCCAAAAAAAGTTATCTATATTTGAAACTTTTAGGAAAATATACCACTTTGCGTACATCCGGTTTTTGGGTATCTTAAAAATTTGTTCCATCTCTTAATAAAGAAAGAAATTAAATATGGATATATACGAAATTCACAATAAACACTTAAAAATTTGTTTGAATCAGGTCCGTAGGAAGGGGTCCGTGTCGGTCTCTGATAATTTTTGAGCGAATATGCTAGGACCTTAAAAATCTTGCATTTTTGCTCTGAACTTGGACCATGAATTTGGACCAGGGGTGCCAAGAGCATTTCTTCAAAATCAGCAAATCTGATTTCAAAAATCAGATTTTGTCAGCAAAAATCAGCAAATATGAATAATCAATGAAAATCTTATAAGCACACAAAATTACGATAGAAATTAATTTTGTTCAACAATTTTATCAAAAAATGTTAACAAGTAAAATAAAAGTAGATAATAATTTAACAAAGTTGATTCAAATTATTGATATTTTTCCCACCGTAACATCTTGTTATTCACCGTAACATATTGTTATTATTGAGCAGCATTCTGTATATTTCAGAGCTGAGAGATCGTAGCTGACTTTTTTCTTGAACTCAGTTTTTGATCCTCTCCACTTTTAGAGAATTTCTAGTATCCGTTCATTGTGCGGAGCAAAGTGAAAAAATTCTCTCGACAAATGCGCTGGAAACTGGTACTAAAAATAAAGATTGCAGATGCATCAAGAAAAAATTACATGATTTTTAGAGCATGGTTAACTAACCTCTATAACTTGAAGTATCCGCAAAAGTCCGTCTATCAAAACCACCGAGACATGGCACAATTTCTGATGAAGGCGAAGTTGGCCCATTTCAATAAATCCCAAAACTTTCATATTCACGAAATTTGTTGATCACAAATTACGTTCTAAAAATGTTTAGCACAATATTTTCCATAAGATAATAGCAAAAGACCGTATGTAAATCCATAAAAAATCGAAAAGTTCGGCATTTTTCAAAAAATGCGATTTATCCAAAAAAGAAAAATGCGACATATCCAAAAAGAGGCCATAAAAACCACTATATATGTCTTTTTGGACAAAAATTTTTACGGATTCTGATTCTCCATAGTTGATTTATACTCCTATAACAAAAGTTCAAAAATGATAACGGATGTTTTTTGCATAAAATGACTGGACACTTTTCTTAGGGATATTGCAGTCTCTAGTTATGCTATAAATATTTACATTTTTAATATATAAATGTGTGTTTTAGTAACATCTAATGCACTTTTCTAAGAAATTTCAATCCAACGAGATTTAATATAAAAGTTCAGTGATTCTGACGTTGATGTATAACACCTACTAATTAATTAACCTATTTTTATATATTTAGAATCTGGCTCAATATTCACATTCGTGTGTTATAAACTTTGTAAAGTTTACATAGTCTAGTATTCATTTTCTATTGAATTTAATACAATCCTTTAGCTATTGGAAATTACGAGGTTGATAAGAGAAAAATTATGAGATTTGTAAAAGAATTTAAGGGACAAATATAGTAATTGAAAAAAACAGAAAACTGGTTTAATGTCATTATGAAAGAGTTCGTATACGAATTCATAAATCGAGAACGAATTCGTATTTCGACTTTTTTGCCTGTCGACGTTTTTTTTGGTCGACAGTAACCTTTGGAACCAATTCGTATTTTGGGGCCCAGTACCCCCTGTTTGCCCATGTATGGTTATTTCTATAAAAAATTAAACTATAAACCAAAAGATAAAAGACTAAAAATACCTTCTTTACTAAACCAAACTTTAGGCTCTGCACTCTTTATATGCATTATTGAATTAGGCTCATAGAAAACTCCTACTTTTAATAGGTCACCTGTGAAAAAACTTTTCCAAAATCGTCTTGATATTTTCTCATGATTTTATCAATATCTAGAAGAAAATTTTGTAAGTTGCATGCATAGGTACAATTTTCTGATTTTACTGCATTTTTTAAAAGAAAATTGATAAAAAGAAAGCCGGGGCTAAAAAATTGGTCATACTCTGTGGACATATATGAAAATGATTCATCCATCAAAAATTGAAACTTTCTTTTATTTAAAAAAATACCAGATTGGGATAAAACCATCTTGAAGTAGTTTAAATAGAAATTCAAGTACAATTGCTTAAAAATATATAATATTTTTTGTACGTATGTTTTATACTAGTAAAATTGTGCTAAAGTCTGTTTTTTTCGCAAATACCCATTACGGATTTTTGAAAAACTCGATTTCAAATCTTTTCGTTTCAATACTTAAAAAAACTTGCATTCAAGCAATTATAGTAATACTTTTTGAACAAATTTTAACCAAAATTAACGCAATTTTCAAAAAAGCAGTCCGTATCGTTGAAATATAGGCCCTGAGGAATTTTTTAAGCCAAGATCATAGAAAATGGATTTAATAGAGCAGAGGAGAGGCATTTTGAAAGTTACGTTAATTTTGGTCAAAATTTGTTCAAAAAGTATTACTATAATTGTCTGAATGCAAGTTTTTTAAGTATTGAAACGAAAAGATTTGAAATCGAGTTTTTCAAAAATCCGCAACTGGGTATTTGCGAAAAAACAGATTTTATTTTGTAACACATAAGAGTGTTTTGTGTCCGAACAATTTATTTCCATTGATTATTCGAACTTTTGCTCAAAAGTTCACTGAATACCATCATTTTGTGCAACCTGTAAATTTTCATAATTTGATACAAATTTTTCTGGTTATTTATTTTTTTTAATGTACAGGATTAAAAAATCGGATTTTTTGCATTTTTGAAAATTTTTTGACTTTTTTTATCCTTAAAAAATTAATCTTTGCGTTATCAATTAAAGATTATTGTTGGGAAAGAATTGTGCAATAGTAATGTGAGTTGCGCAAATAACATTATAAAAAGAGGGAATAAAGCTTTACAAAGTGTACATAGTGTGTACTTATAATTTGTGCAAAAAATTTCTTCTCTTTATTATTATACTTTCAAGTGTCTATAAACATCTCCAGGTACTACTAAAGATTAGCGACCGCATTGAACGTGAATTTTTTTCTGAAAATTACCCCTATGGGGATAATTTTACACGAGGAATCCGATTTTTGCATTCCCAAAGCTCAAAAACACTTCCTTGAATCATAAAAATGCATCCCTGCGTGGTCGTACATGTTGTTTTTTGATTGCTCCCACATTTCAAAATTTCGCCAAAAATCTAGTTTTGTTTTCTAAAAAAGTCGTTCGATTGAGCTATCGGACGATGGAAACGGATTTAAACTCGATTTTTGGCGAATTTTTGAAATGTGGGAGTAGTAAAAAAACCTGTATGATCACGCAGGTTTTAGACTATGTTTTTGAACAAGAAGTCTTAGTCTGAAAGATTAAGCTTTTCAAAAAGATCATTATCCTTAAATTCGCGCAGGTCAATCGATATAATATTGATAAATCTAAATGATAAAATGAGGAAGTGTTTGAAATGAAAGAATAAAAATAAATACAATGAATGCTTGCAAACGATTTTTCACATTGAAAAGTCGATTTTCTGGTAAAAAACCAAATTTTTTTCGATTTTTGTTCAAAAACAAAGGTCTAAAATCGCTGAATCATAGTCAAAGAAGCGTTTTTACGTTTCGGGAATGCGAAATTCGGATCCCCCACATCAAATTAGGGGTAATAGGGTAACTTTTAGAAAAAAAATTTTCAGGTCGAAAAAACACTGTTACTTGGAGGGCAAAAGGCTACTAGCTCCAATTATTCATATAACGAATGCAATTTTTATGAGCATTTTGGAAATGTTTCGAATTATCCAGTGCCAAGAGTATTTTATATGAAAAAGTTTGATCCTGCAAAGAGTCTAAATGAAGTTATTTTTATGGAGGATTTGGGTGGTTTAGCTAAATCACAAAGTTTTGTGCGAACTCTTAGGATTGAACAAGTAAGTAAAAAAATTTCAAATAAATATTTAAGAATAGAAAAACATGTGCAATGAAGATTGATAATGTTCACTCGCCGATATGAAAATTTTAAAGATTTTAAACATTAAGTCTGAGCACATTTTCTGATATTTTTAAAAATAAAACAAATAAATTTTTCGATGCGGATTTTTATGAACCAACCTGTAAATTTCAAACATTTAGGTCAAAAATCTTGTCGAAAATTTGTCAAGCTTTCATGCTTATCAATTCACATACGGAAATACAAAATGGAAAGGGCTTTTTAATAGATCTCAAACTGATCAATCAATGTATAAAGAAAAATACAAAG
Source organism: Acrobeloides nanus (assembly GCA_900406225.1). NCBI lineage: Eukaryota > Metazoa > Nematoda > Chromadorea > Rhabditida > Cephalobidae > Acrobeloides > Acrobeloides nanus. The sequence continues at coordinate 3,638 of OZJO01013609.1, read as the reverse complement.
CTATTCGGGGCACAAAAGCTTATAATAAAGGTAAATTTCGCGCAGAGCCCGGGCTGCGCACATTTGTGTTTATTTCACGTTTTTTTATGACAAGCATAAAAAAACGTTTTTCCAAAATATTTTTTCACGGTTAAAGTTTTTTTCAAAGTTAGCCGCGCTATTAAATACGTTACAAAAAATGGCGTGGAAAACTATATAACACTTTGAGTAAAAATTTATCCCCATCGGGAAAATCGAAAATTATACATCTTTCGATTTTCGTTGCTTTTTTCTCCTGTCTACTATACTGTTTTCTCGAAAACGGATCTAATGATTTTTCTGATTTTTTGATACATGTTTCAGGGTGATGTGCACAACAACTTATCATTTCGCTTTTTTGAGAAAAACTCTTATAGCCGTGATATTCGCATTTATGTGTCGGTACCCCCTCCCCCCGTTTTTGTGACTCATAAAAATGGACTTTACTGAGCTTGTTTATTTCATCTCACAATGAGCCAATTTTTCATATTCGGGGGTTTTTGAGTATGGGGAACACGAATCCAAAGGAATTAAACAACTTTGACCCCAGGGGATACCCCTATTGGAGAGGGTACCCAAAAAAGGAGACTAAATGTTGAGGGTGTATACAGGGTTTTTCCGGCCAAATGAATACTGAAACGAATACATACGAATACGATACGAATACTGATACATTTGGAAAAAAATTTTTTACAGTTTTGTAGATAAAAATCCGACGGACATTTTAGGCACAAAATAAAAAATACATATGCATTTTTTATGGGCTAAAAAGTTGTTCGATTAGTATTCGGGAGAAAATTGCAAATCTTTTTCCGAATACTAATCGAACAACTTTTTAGCCCATAAAAAATGCATATGTATTTTTTATTTTGTGCCTAAAATGTTCGTCGGATTTTTATCTACAAAACTGTAAAAAAAGTTTTTTCAAATGTATCAGTATTCGTATGTATTCGTTTCAGTATTCATTTGGCCGGAAAAACCCTGGGTGTATATGTTGCGTCCGATCCTGGATTTTGCCCGATTCTGAATCGGACACCCGATCTTGAACAAACAATCTTCGTTCAAGATCAGGCGCCCAATTCAGAATCGGGCAAAATTCAAGATTGAGCACAACATATAAACTATATAAGTGCCAAGAGCAGCTCAGAGATCGTCATTTTTAGGTCTCATGAGCTTGGCGGAGACTTTCATTCTCAAAATATTTTATTCAAACTTGAAAACGACGGATTTATTTCTAATAAGGTTATTAGTATAGTCGATTTTCAAGCGATGTGTGAAGGTTTAGAATGTTTATTTTTTCTTTAATTTTGTTTCAATTTCAGGCAACCCAGCACTTGATCTTGCTAGATTAATGGTGACTAGCGTAGATACTGAAATTCGAAGGGAACTTGAAACTTTTATTTTCGAATTTTATCTTTAAAAACAAAAAGATGTCTTAAAGATATTTATTTAAAAATAAACACAAGAAATTGCATACAATATATTATAAAAAGAGATCATAAACTTATTACTGATTGAAATGAGGAAAAATTTTGCACCATTATTTTTGTTGAAAAAATTTTCATCATTTAGCCAAGCCTTCTTTAGTCATAAGTACTTTCGGGTGATATGCATAATGGTGTCCAAAGCTAAAATTAAAAAAATAAAATTTTTATAGAATTTAAGCTGGAGAGTATAAGGTTGTTCCAAAAAACGTTATTTTGCAAATTTTCATAAAAAATTTAAATCGTTTTTCTAAAAACACTGGGGTGGGGTTCTATGCGAGAAATCGTTTGAGCGCGTTGTTGAACCTTGAAAATGCCTCTTTGAGCCTTAATGCCCAAAAAACCTCGTAAAAGAGTGATGAAGAACAATCAGTATTTAATATTTTTACCAAACATTTTATTATAAAAAATACCCTCTATGCTTATTCACACCGTAGTTAAATCCATAAGTTTGTTGATGAACTGGGTGATAAGGAGGTGCATAAAAGAATGGCTGAAATATAAGAGCATCTAGAAATACTCCCTGAGAATTAGCAAAAATACTGGCAAACAATAAATAGTATATCAATTTCATTTTCTGGCAGTTTTAAGGGAAAAAAATATACAAATGAATTGGATAATTTGGTTTTTATGCTCGCAAAAAATGTCTTATATAAGGTAATTGCATCACACATCACGTGATACCGATCTTTTACTTTGAACCTTGTTTAAAAATTTTTCCGCGTGTACATGCCATTTCCAATGCCGTTAGTAATGTTTCACATTAGTATCACATGAGCTCGAGTTTATTTTCATGGAGGCCTTTCTCTAAAACGATAATTTAAAAACATGAAAACTACAAAAATTGGTGTATTTACGAAGTTTCGAAAAAATATTTTCCAACCAAAGAGTTCATTGAAACAAACGCGACTAATATCTAAAACAAGTTTTCTTTTTAAAAATTTCTTATTTTATGCTCTAAGGTTTTAGGAGATATATCAGTGTTTTGCATTGAAATTGTATCGATTTTGTATTGCTCACACATTAACTCATAGAGTACGAGTTCGATCCCATGCTCTCGGATGGATAACTTTCAGCGGTCAAAATAAAAAATTCCTTCAGATTCGAGTTCCCCATGTCGAAAAACCCCAGGGTACAAAAAATTAGCTGATTTTGGAAACTTTTAATAAAAAGTAAAACTTATGTTCAGCGGCGGGGATTGAACCAGCGCCATACATTTCAAAAATACTATATATGAAAAAGTTAGAACAGGAAAATGATATTCGACCAAAGATAGGCATATGCAAAAATTTCATGAACATCGAAAAAACTTTAGGGACTATCTATACTTCAATCGCGAGCTCTGGGACTGACCCCTTCCGGAATAAAAAAGTTGTCGCAAGCTAGAAAAATTAGTAGAATTCACCTAGAAACCTCCAAGAAATTGGCTTGCGACAACTTTTGACTCCGAAAGGGGTCAATCGCGGCGCTCGCGACTTGAAGTATAGAGAGACCCTTACAGGTGTATAGAAAAACCGGACTCGTTAGATTCCTTGAAACACAGCTAAAAATATTATTTAGACAATTTTATGTCAAACCTTTAAGAAAAATTTAAAATTGAAAATACGCAACCCCCCGGTTATTCATAAGTAAAAATTTCAATGCTTTAGTCATGCACCCATAAAATAGCGAGCGGGAAGGAATTTTTTTCCATAATTTTAGCTCATGACTGGGCCTATCCAAAATACTTTTCGTTTTTGTCTGCGTCGGATTCTCTGAGATACTTTCCAGATTTTGTTTACGAGAGATCTAAAATTACAAGGAATAAGACTCAAAAATAGATCCAAATGGGTCAAGCGATAGTTAATTGAATTCCTTAACGCTTTCCGAATAACTTTAAAGTCTGTTTTTTCGCAAATACCCTGTTGTGGATTTGTAGTTTGTACAGGGTGATCAATAATTTACTCACGTATTTAAAAAGCTCGCCAAAAATCGAGTTTAAGTCCATTTCAGTCGCCCGATAGCTCATTCGATAGCCACTGTTACCGAATTTTTTTAGGAAAAAAATTATTAAAAAATAATTTTATTTTCAATTTTTTAGCCCAAAAATACTAAAAAATTACGATTTTTTGAAATTTTCCTTATTTTCAAAATTTT
>OZJO01013599.1:0-11006 GCA_900406225.1 Acrobeloides nanus | reverse complement strand
GGCTTGACTTTATCGTTTTTATTTTCTAAAAAATAGTTTTCCAAACACAAAATCAGGCAAAAAGAAATGTTCGCCACCCCGGATTTGAACCTACTCCTTCGTAATGGAGTCTAAAAAATACGCAACTCGGTATTTGCGGGAAAAAACAGGCTTTAAAATGTTAAAAAGTTCAATTATAAAAGCAAAAATTCAATTCTAACATAGTGGAAAAATCATTCAATTTATTATTAGTCTTTATAGAGCAGTGGGTTAGCTTGCATTATTGTGTTTTGTTAGGTCCAGGTTCGGTTCCCACCACGTCATTACCTTTTTTTGCATAATTTTTTTCGATTTAAAAAATTTTTGAATCGATTTTTACTTCCAAAAATCGAACTAGGGAACTCTAATTTTGATGTTTCCGTAACTACTAGGGCCTATAGAATCAGTTCAAGTCGTTTTAAAAAAAAACTGGGAGTATCACCTGGTGAATGTCCCTTGTTAGGCTTACAAGGGACCCTCACAGTATGTCAATTTTCAAACTCAATATTTTTTCTTAAATTTTATGCCAAACGACTCCTTATGACACCAAATGAAAAACCCCAAGTCACCAAGATTTTAGCCTCACTAGAACGCGATCTGGGAGCACTTGCTCCCAATCTTTCTTATCATCTGGATGTTTTTGCTATGGACTACGAGTATATTTCCTCAATTCTGAGATTTGAAAAGACGCTTTCTATCGACAAGCCTCATTGGTGCAGTGAAAATGCAGAGGCTTATTGGTCACAAAGTTCATGGGTTCGAATCCCACTTGGAGCACAATTTTTTTGCACAAAATAAAACAGTAAAAAATTTTGCATAAAATAAAAAAAGAGTTTTTACTTTGTGCAAAAAAAAATTATGCTTCAAGAGGGATTCGAACCCGCAAACGTTGTGACCAATAAGCCGCTGCATTGTCACTGCACCACCGAGGCTTACTATAAACGCCAACTCGCAACGCGTCGCGCGACACAAAAATGCATTGTGGCGTCGCGACGGAAGTATAAATGTGCCTTACAATTTAGGGGGCGATTGATAACATTACATAAAAAGGGCGGAACAGCCTTGCACATCCGTATTCCTTTCAAGCCCGATAGTCTCCTTCTTCAACAAAGCCAGCAATCATTTCAACGGTTTCTACGATTTCGCGGCGCGCTTTTTATTTTTTAGGATTCGATTTAGTTTCTTGTGCAATTTTGAATTTTGCTCGTGAAATTTGTAATTTTTACCTGCTAATTCAAAAGTTTCAGCTTGGCCAAATCCTTGTGTTCATAAGTCCGAGCCCCAAATTTCAATTTTCGTTCCGTTTGTCTGATCAACAAAGTTCCGATAAAAATGTCATCTGGCTACTCCGTCTTCGGTATTGAGTTTGTTTTAAAAGGTTGGCGGGCGCCCTGTCGAGGCCCCACCGATGCAATTTTCACACATCAAAATTGGGAAACATATTGACTCAAGTGCATAGTCTCCTCCTTGTTCAACTCACCCTCCAAGCTCTTGATCTTTTCGTTAAACGCATCCAATTTCTCTTGGAATCGATTCTTCGCCCCAAAAACCCCATGTACGTGATTTTTAAAATTTTTGTATTCAGGGTTTTTCGTCGATTCGTGCGCAATCGGTTACTTTCCGAATGACCCAAAACATTGAAAAATTGTAACTTTAAATATTTAATAAAAAATTTTTAACTTAACAAATATATTAAAATCACAATGATTTTACACAGAATGAAATACTTTGCAGTTGATTACATGATGGTTGATCCAAATCTGATGCACTTATAAAGTATAAATCGCTCATATCGATTCTCTCTGTTCTTTCTCGGTTTACTTCTTCATATGCCATTTCAATCACCAAGGCATAAGAATCCGTTTCATGTAGCACACAACGACGAATTAAACAATCATGAGTAAAGCTAATAGAAGGAAGAATAAATTCTTTTGCTTCGAGACTATATTTTACACGAAGTTGAGTGTTGTTTAAAAATGTTTTTACAGCATCAAGAACAATATTTAAGTTAACATAGGCTTCGAACTTTCCAACTAAGGAAATGGGGTTTTCATGCGTACGATATAGCTAAAAATTGTTTATAAATAGTCAATTATTTGCATACCGTAAACCATTGCCGGATAAAATTTCCATAATTTGTATCTGAAGTATTGATATGGATAGTCAATCGGTTAGCGCCATTTAATTTGCCATTACAAGTGAAATGCAATACTTCTTCATTTTCTTCCAATCTCAAAATTCCAAGTCTAATTTCTTTCGGTGTCGACGGCAATTGTACAATTTCGGGATTCGCACAGACTTCTCTTATATAATCATCTCTCACATATGAATCAAACAACAAACCGAGAGTCAATTTATCGACTATGATATAATTATCTAAAATAATTAAAATCATACTGTTTTTTATATAAAATATCATTTTACTTTTCATCACTTTTTCATGTGATGTAAACGCGACTTTCCTTCCCAGGGCCAATCATCAGCACCAGGGCAGAACCCCTATCCCAACGCCGAGCACCAGAGCCAATCCTCACCCCCTCATCACCACAAGCCGACAATTTTCCCATGACCAATAGTCAGCTCGGCTCTAGCAAAATTGGAAACGCTTGATATTCAGGCAATTCCAATAATGAAAACTTTCAACAACTGTTTAAAACCTTCCCACGCAGGGATGCATATGAAAAGCTATAAAAGGAAGCTTTTATTTCAAGCACCCAAGCCCTTCCCCACCCCATCACTAAACGCCGATCCTACTCTTCTCGGGTCTATCCACTGCCGAGCCCCAGAGCCACTCTCCCCAGACCAATCTCACCCCCCCCCCCTGGCCGATCTTGAACAACAAAGTCAATCCTGATCCCTGGGAAATCCCCTACCCCAAAGCCGATTCCCAGAGCCAACTCAAGGTCTCAGGACCGATCTCCGAGCTCCAAGACCGACCAATCTATAAATCGCAAAAGCAAGCGTTTTTACAGTTCGGGAATTTGCAAAACCGATTCCCGGATAGAATACCCCCAGAGACGATGATTTTAGCATTAAAAAGATTACTATCGCTTTTCGCGTCAATACACAGACCCATTCCCCGATCAAGGGTTTTCCCGAAATCAGATAAATTTTTTTACGGCTCAGGCTTGGGGATAGGTGCTCAGCCCTGGATGCTAAAATATTTAATCGGTTCGATCTTAATCTTGCAGTATTTAAAAATCCCTTACCAAGAATTTCATTCAGTTGTGAGCTAAATCTTCCCGTACTGCAGTGTCCAAATCTTCCGCGAAATCTACCACCAGTTTTCGTTGTAACTAGTTTCATCATATTCAATAAATAATCCATATTCCCTGGATCACATTTTAAAATTTGAATAGTATCAAAAACGATATCATTTAAATTTATCAATACTTCATCGACGGTCAGTTGCGAATACCGAGATGACAAATTTTCCTCGCTTTTGCTCAAGTTTGTTCCATCAAAGTTAATTATATAGCTTCTGAGATGTCCGGAACGGTCTTCTTCTGTCGCATAAAGATCAATTTGGTTGGAAATAAAATGTACTAATACAAATTGTCGAAGAGGCCAAATATTTTTGTGACTAATAATGATTTTGTTCCAAAGTTGATTAACGAGTTGAATTCTTTCAATCCGATCTTTATCCAAGAAAGAAAATACATCGCAGATGATTTCAGGCGTAATAATCATGTTAAATGCCGATTCTTACTTCTAAAAAAGTTGGAGTTGATTAACTTAGCAACAATTTTGTCGGATTCGTAATCAAAAATAATTGATGCTGTGTAATTTGAACAGGTAATGGAGTGAGCATCAATACAAGTTTATTTCAGTGAGTATGAAATCAACTCGTATCGATGCAATTTTTGGCCTGACGAACTTTTACTCAATATTGGGTTGTTCAATAAATAAGGTGCTATTGAGCGTTGCATCGAATCTCTACGAAAAACTTCTCAGGGGTTTATCTATGCGATGAATCATTTGCGCGCATTTTGAGGATTGAAAAAATTTCACTGAAACTGATTTAAGCGATTTGTAAACGATTTTCTTTATGAAACCTTTTTAGGGAGTATGCTCCCCAGTAGTGTAACTTCCAGTAGTCAAAATCAAACAACTCCTTCAGATTCAACTTCCTTCATGTCGAAAAACCCCCGAGTACAAAATTCAGACGATTTGGAAAAATTTGTTTAAATTTGATTTTTTTACTCCTTGGTTCCCCAAGGGAAAAAAATAGAAAAATAGAATTTTTTCACACTCGGCAATGCACATAATCGATTCCCCGCCTAGAAAAACCCCCCGGAGGAGTCGTTTTCGTAAAGATTCGATGCAACTCTCAAAAGCACCTTATTTATTGAACAACCCAATACAATAGAATCTTATTATGAAACCTCGTGTTATGAAACCCGTTGGCATTTTGTTTTTTTTAATTCAATATATATCAAAAAGATTGTTATTTCAATTTAAATTTCGAAGTTCTGGTAATAAAGACTTGGTCATTTCGAAGGATTTATATTTAAAAGAGCATCTGCCCAAAAAACATCTACAAAAAACTTCAAGCTATCTTGTGAATGCAGGAGCAACATGGAGGATTTCGCATTTAGCCATTCACAAGATAGCTTGTAGTTTTTTTGCAGAGGTTTACAGGGTAGCTTGTTTGTTTTGTAGAGGTTTTTTGGACGGATACTCTTTTGAATATAAATCCTTCAAAATGTTCCAAGTTTTTATTACTATTCGATTAGCGCATCAAATTACCCCTATAGGAGTCATTTTTAGAAAAAAAATTTTCGGGTCCAAAATTCATGAAAAAATCACGAAAATTCCACTTTTTTGGAGATACCCTGTATATTTCAAATGACCATACCTCAGTGAATTTAAATTGAATTCATTTAAAAATTTTTATATTTAAAAATATAACATTTTTTGGGATTTTAGGAGGGTATTTGTTAAAGTATGTTGGGCAATTTTCATCTCAATAATTCAGGTTTTCCTTGAAATGTCCGGGTTGCTTTTGCACTTGGCCGTTCACAAGATAGCTTGTAGTTTTTTTGTAGAGGTTTACAGGGTAGCTTGTTTGCTTTGTAGAGGTTTTTTGGACGGATGCTCTTTTAAACAAACAAATGCTCTAAGACTTTATTACTAGAGCTTTGGGTATTCTTACAGGAGAGAGACCCAAAATAACATGAATTTTTTTGCAAAATTTTTTCTTCTAAAAATTATCCCTTTAGGACTTATTTTTATGCGGAAATTGATTGCGCACATTTCCGTGAAGTGTGAAAACTTTTCCCTGACCTTGATTTTCCCTGACCTTGAAGATGGATTTTGGAGAGTAAAGCCTACCATCCTACTAACTTGCCAGTCTACTAGCTAGGCTGGCAAGCTCATTTTTGTTTCAATACACATATCTCCCTTCCCTGAATCAGGGCCAGGAAAGCATTTTCACGCTGCGGGAATGCGCACAATCGATTCGCTGCAAAAAATTACCTCTAAAGGGATCATATTTAGAAAAAAGTCGAATCTGAAGGAATTTTTTGATTTTGATTACTGGAAGTTACATCTACTCAGGGCATACTCCCTAAAAAGGTTTCATAACGAAAATCGTTTAACAATCGCTTAAATCAGCGTCAGTGAAATTTTTTCAATCCTCAAAAATGCGCGCAAATGATACATCGCATAGATAAACCTAGAAAGCCAGTTGTCCAGTGAAAATCCGAATTTTAGTTCATTTTCGCTTTAATACATACCCCTCTTCCTGAATAAGGGTCAGGGGAGCGTTTTCGCGGCTCGGCAATGCGCGCAATCGATTCCCCACCTAGAAAAACCCCCTGAGGAGTCATTTTCGTAAAGATTCGATGCAACGCTCAATAGTGCCTTATTTATTGAACAACCTAATACCAGATTCTTTTTGGCATTTGTCGATCTACAAAAAAACAACTTCCCGAACAAAAGTCGATTTTACAAGCCCTGTAAGTTAATAAATTCTAACTTTTTTAGAAGTAAGAATTGGCATTCAATATGATTACTACGCCTGAAATCATCTGCGACATGTTTTCTTTCTTGGACAAAGATCATATTGAAAGAATTCAACTAGTCAACCAACTTTGGAGCAAAATCATTATTAGTCACAAAAATATTTTGCCTCTTCGACAATTTTATCACTTAGAATTTAATTACAAACTAATTTATCTTCATGCGTCAACACGTATGTTTCAACCCATAGAAAAACGGCAAAAAGTGTGTGCCGACAAATCAGAAAAATACCTATAAATTTTCTGCTAAAAATGAGGTGTTTTTCAAACTTAAGGAGTCCATATCTTTCTTAAAACGACGATTCACAAAAAACCCATCCTTATCGTTATGCAGGAGGGTCTCCCCGACAAACTACAAGACGGCTTTTTTAAATTGGATTTAAAATAAAAAACTAGATAGGTTTGAAAGGAACGTATATATGCTATTGGACTATAACATAAGTTGTTGCCGCCCAAAAAATATATCGAAAATCGGCATTTTCGCTCGTTTCCGATGAAATTTTTTTCAGTAGTGGGTAAGAGTGTATGCTGAATACGATCCAATCGGTCTGTTTGAGCGAAACTCATGTTTTCGTGTCAATATTCAGACTTTTTCGAAAAATTGGGGTCTCAAAGATGTACCCTAGGTTTAAAATGTTGATATTTTGCTATAAACTCGGTTGTCTTACGAAATTTTCGACGTTCCTAGGGTTCTTCTAGGCGCTGAACACGAATCCGCCCTTATTTTTTGTTCTAGACCTCGGGTTTATGGTCAAAAATGGATTACAAAGAACAGACCTTTTGTTGGATTTTGCTTACAAAGAACACACCTGAATTTTTGACGTTTTTACCCCTCTCCCTCCCCCAGTAGAGGCACCCCCTAAAGTCAAAACTTGATAATTCTATCGGATTCGAGTTCCCCATAGCCGAAAATCCCCGAGTATCAAAAATGATCGAAAAACAAAAGTTGGCACAGACTTATTGCCGCTTGAAACATACGTGCGACAGGAGGTTCCCCTATTTATGGAATTAAATTTGATGGGACAAACTTAAGCAAAGACGAAGAATGGATGTCATCTCCGTATTCACAACTGACCGTCGATGAAGTATTGACAAATTTGAATGATGTCGTTTTGGATACTATTCGGTGTGATTCAGAGGATGGTCTGGATAATTTATTGAATTTGATGAAACTTGTTACAACGAAAACTGGAAGTAGATTTCGCGGAAGATTTGGAAAGTGCTATACGTATAGATTTGACTCAAAAATGGTTGAAATATTTGGTAAGAGATTTTTAAATACTGCAAGATATTTGATCCACCTGAACTAATAAGTTAACACCCATTTCCGAGCACCCGAGTCGTTATTTGTTTTTTGTATTAAAATCATCGTCTCTGGGGTTTTTCTACCCGGGAATCGGTTTCGCAAATTCCCAAACTGTAAAAACGCTTGCTTTACTGTGATTCATAGATAGATGGGTCCTGGGATCTTGAATTGGCTTTAGGGCTCGTCATTGGTAATGGATCGGCCCGGGTAGATAGGGTTGGCTTTTAGTGATGAGGTGGGGAGAGGTTCGGGTGCTATGCGTTGGGGTTTAACTCTGGAGCTAGAATCGATTTTGTGGCTCGGAGATCGTTTCTAAGGGAATGGGTCGTCCCTGGGATGAGAGATTTGGTCTTGAGAGGGCTTGAATTGGCTCTGAAGCTCGACGTTAGAGTAGTGGATCGGACTAGAGCTGGAGATTGGTCATAGGAAGAAGGTCGGCTTATGGTGGTAGGGAGTAAGATTGGCTCTGATCTCGGCGTTGGGTTGGGGTTCAGACCTGGGGCTAGATGATTGGCTATGGGAAAGGGGTCGGCTTTTGATGATGGAGTAATAGGCCATGGTTGGCTCAGAATCGGATCTGTAGATAGGTGATTGTCCCTGGGGCTCGAGCTCTGGTCAGGAGGAAATCGGCCTCTGAGATGGGATATAGGCCCTAGAACTCGGAAATTTGTTTTGGGGCGCAGGGTCGACCCTTCTCGAATCAACTGTACCCGAGCGATTCTTGGTTTTGCCTATATTTTGCGTTAAAAAACAGTATGATTTTAATTATTTTAGATAATTATATCATAGTCGATGAATTTACTCTTAGACATTTTATTGATGATTCATACGTAAGAGAAGTCTGTGCAAATCCCGAAATTGTACAATTGCCGTCGACACCGAAAGAAATTAGACTTGAATATTTGGAATTTAAAGAAAATGACGAAGTATTGAATTTCACATGTAATGGCAAATTCAATGGAGCTAACCGATTGACTATCGTATTCAACACTTCAACTACAAATTATGGAAATTTTATCCGGCAATGGTTTGAGGTATGCAAATAATTTACTATTTATAAACAAATTTTTAGCTATATCGTATGCATGAAAATCCCATTTCTTTAGTTGGAAAGTTCGATTTTGAAACCCATGATCAAGGAGATAGGGTTCTTGATGCTGTAAAAATATTTTTAAACAACACTCAACTTTGTGTCAAATATAGCCTCGAAAGAAAAGAATTTCATCGATCTTTCTATATTAATCATTATCTTGAGCGTAGTTGTGTGCTATATGAAACGAATTCTTATGCTTTGGTGATTGAAATGACATATGATAACCAATATGAGGTAACTGATATGAGCAGTATAAATGCATCAGATTTGGATCAACCACCATGTAATAAAATGGAATCGATTTCATTCTGTGTAAAACCATTATGATTTTAATATATTTTTTGAGTTAAAAGAAATTTATTCAATATTTAAAGTTACAAAAATAATATAATTAGCGTTTTACGGGGGAGAAGTGGTGCCAGTCCATTTGCCACACAGACATTTACCCCTTATTATACAGTTGCCCCATGAGGCAAGTGTCCATGGGGCAACACTTACACCATAGTTGAATAGGGGATCGTAATTACAACCCCCCCCCGGCGCCGCGAGGGCCCCGAAAAATAGGGGGGGGGGCGCCAAAAGGCAAAAATTTCCTTTAAACCCCCGCGCCGCGAGGAGGTTTACGACCCCCCTATTCAACTATGACTTACACTTGGGGCAAATGTAACAGTGGGGCAAAATTTCATGGGGTAAGTCTACCAATGGGGCAAATGTGGTAGGGTGTCGACGTGGGGCAACTGTATAACAGTGGGGCAAATGTTCTTGGGGGCAAATGGGATGACGCCCTAGGAGGATATTTGTTAAGCAATTTTTGGGCAATTTTGATAACTTTTGTCATGAATTGAGTTTGTCACGCATACAAACTACAAACCGAATAAGTTGATTTTTCGTTGGCTTTTTAGTTTCGCTGACTTTTTAGTAAACACCTTTAGTAAGACTTTTTAGTTTCACTAACTTTTTAGTGAACACCATTGACTTTTTAGTAAAAATTTTTCGGTTTGTAGTTTGTATGCGTGACAAAAGTTATATGACAAAAGTTACGTGACAAAAGTTAGCGTGACAAAACTCGTGACAAAAGTTATAGTGCCAATTTTTCTTGTTGTAAAACCGCGGTCGCTTTCGATGACCTTGTTTTTCTCCTTGTTTGCTTTTTTGTTTTTCTCCTCTAGGAAGTTTTGGCCTAGAATGCCAGTGAATGTATTTTCGAACAAACATGCCTACCGAAAAATTTTTAGCTGAGGACATTTCTCTTATGAATTATTGATTATCAAGTAATAGCCAAACAACTGAGCAATGATCGAAGGGAAAATTTACGAAAATGGAAAACGCTGCGTCGCTACATTTATTCAAAAAGGATTTATTGCAAAATTCATCTTAATCTTGTTTTTTTCTAATCGATTTTCTTATTAAAAGAACTTAAATTGGCATATAGAACAAGCATAATCCGTGTCATTTCGTATATTGTACCACGTATTTTTCGAATTCGACCACAGCCCAGTTGTTAGATCCATTGAAACATCCGTCTGGTTTTCGTTAATCACTGGATATCCGGATTGCCAGTTCCGATAGGTGCTATTGTCGAAGAAACCATAATAAGGGGTTTGAGTCCAATTCCAGGTATGATAATAATCATCATAAAACAAGTCTAGCCAGATAGAACCACAATTATTCGGGGTCGATTGAAAGAGATCTAAAAAATTGGGTTGAAAATTCGATAAATAAAATGGTTGACACGATTTTTAGGATTTTCTTAATTTTTCAAATTTTCTGGATTTATCAGATTTTTTGGATTTGTCCGATTTTCTAGGATTTTTTCAGATTTTAGAGCACTTAAGGCCTAGTTACAGGGCCGTATCCACAGAGGGAGGTAATTACCCCCTAAAATTTTCAAAAGTCGAAAAAAATCATAAGGCTCTCAGTGCCGTATGCAGGAAAAAATTTTAGGGGGTAAATTAATGGGGGGAATTTATTAGGGGGTAATTCGGAAAAACATAATTTTTTCATTAAAATTTTCGGATTTTAGGAGGGGGTAATTACCCCCTTTACTCCCTCTCCTGAATACGGCCCTGCTTAGTTTTTGGAAAATTCGATCAGATTCACGACCCTAAAACTATAGGAAAAGTCAAAATTTTCATGAAAAAAAAATAAAATACGAAAAAGGCAAATCTTGCTCGCTCTGGCGGGAATCGAACCTACTACCTTTGGGGCTATCGTATAGCAAGATCTCATTTGGATTCAAAGGTCGCGAGTTCAAGCCAGCAAATTTTTGCTTTTTTCGTATTCGCCGTTTTCATGGAAATTTTAATGTTTTCTACTGTTTTAGGGTCGCGAATCTGATCAAATTTTTCCAAAATTCGGCCTGTGATTCCTCTAAATTGACTACTAGATCCATAAAATCAATAATTATAAATAATAAAAAACATACTCCTAACATCGTTATTCTCGAAAGCCGATTCAATTGTAAGACCATTTCCGAGAGTTGCGGCATACTCGCATATATGATCATAGTCAAAATTATATATATCTTCGTCTTTTGTATAAAAAAATTTATAGCATTTTCCCAAGT
>OZJO01013590.1:0-14243 GCA_900406225.1 Acrobeloides nanus | reverse complement strand
GTCGCCATCCTTATGTTGGTTGGTTTATGTCGATATTTTTTAATGATATTTCTTGTAGTGGCTAAAATATTTTGATTCAAATTGGAGTTTTCCATATTAAAAAGCCCCTTAAAGGGGTATAAATTATGGACTATTTCATGAAAAATTTTTTTCTAAAATGATCATTTTTAGGGGCAATTCTATGCGGGAAATCGATTGCGCGCACTTCCAAATTGTGAAAACGTTTTCTTGACCCTGATTCAGGAAAAGGATACGTATTTACGTAAATAAATTGATTTTCGCTTCAATACACCAATTTCTTCCCTGAATCAGGGTCAAGGAAACATTTTCACAATTTGGGACTGCGCACAATCGATTTCCCTTCATAGAATTACGCCTAAAAATGGTCATTTTAGAAAAATTTTTTCGTGAAATAGTCCATAATTTATACCCCCTTTAAGTTCCCTTTACGATTAATTGGTTATATATGTGATACTTCAAAGAGCAGATCCGAGAAAAGTATGGTTAAATCCTATTCGGTCAAGCAATAGCTCAAAAAATTTCCGAGATATGGGCGAAGAACGATGACTTTAATCACTTTTGATGAAAAAGTTTTGGAGTTGTACGGCCTGGGGGGCGCACTTAACATGACTCCAAAGGCCGAAGTAAAAACGTTTATAGAAACACATCCCTAGGAGTAAAAATTGACGCGGAACACGCTGGTGCTATTGTTTTCACTCCTAAATCATCGAAAACCGATGAATTTCACATTCCATTTCTCAGCCATTATATAGGGCGTTAGCGATAGGCAACTGCGCGATATGATCGCCGAATTCTTCTGGCGCGAACGCTTTGGTGATCATGCATTTTATAACTCCTGGTTGCATGTTTGGGCCGCCACTAATTCGTTCGGAAATTTTTGACTTCACTAATTTATCACTAATAACATCACTAATTGCGTTCAGACGCGTTCGGACACATCACTAAATAGGCGTTCGGACGCGTTCAGAAACATTGTGACGCGTTCGGAAACGTTCGAACGAGCGCCCGAACGTTTCCGAACGCCTACTAGTGAATTTCCGAACGCGTCTGAACGCAATTAGTGAAGTTATTAGTGAACTAAAGTCCGTTCGGGAGCCGTCCGAACGTATTAGTGGCGGCCCTTTCTGAGCACTATCCGGTTGATCGTTAATTTATTTATTCACTGCGTTTAAGTTGTTGTGTATGAGCACCTCGACGAAGGAGATTGTGCTCAATCATGTGAGAAATTGTTCGGTGTTATTTTGCTCTACGATCCTACGTAAGTGAAATTTGCTCTACGATCCTACATAAGCAACATGTGCAAATTTCATTCGCTTGTCGAAGTTCCTTCTGAGTCATGGAACTATTCAAAATATCGCAAACTTTGTAATGTCATGGATCGTTTCGTTAAGAAGAAAGAGAAGAAGGGTTTCCTTACCGTTGCTTGGCGAATCTCAGAACAGTGAGTTTATTTCTTTATGCCTGCTCTATTATGCGTATTATTTTTAGTCTTCATGTCCATGGTTGGAATTTAGACGAGCTCGATTTTGAGGATGTTAAAAATGGAATCGAAGAAGTTGAAGAAATTGTCAAGAAGATTCAAACTTTACCACGCGATCGTGAAATAATTGAAACAATTTTCAAAGAAATATTTGATTTGGATACCGATTTCGCTATTGAAAATATCCACAAGGTTTGTCCTTATTTAAATGCAAAACTTTTATTACATTTAATTAAAAATGCAATTAGTTTCAATTATGGAATTCTTAATTTATAAATGAAAAAAGTTATGCATAAATATATTGTTGAAGACTATTTATAATTCGATATTTAGCTGATCAACGAAGATACAGATTTCTACATACGAATTTTTTAGTAATTAAATTGCATCATTTCCGTAAAAAAAACATTTTAGAGCATGTTTAAATCATTTTAGATCGCTTTCATGGATTATCGATGATATGTTAGCACAAAAAATTAGCACAATGCTAATTTTCCATTATATTTCTTGTTATTTGAAGAGGATTTCTTTTTGCTTTTTCCAAAATCGATAAAAAATCTTGCATATGGGCAGGGATGCCACGAACATTTGTTTCATAATCAGAAAATCTGACTTCACAAATCAGATTTTAGGAGCAAAAATCAGCACAATGCTAATTTTCCATTATATTTCTTATAAATTTGACACAATTTCGCATCTCAAAAATCAGATTTGACTCTGAAAAATCAGATTTTGTCAGATTTGACATCTCAAAATCAGCACTTTTCTGAAAAATCAGCAGACTTGGCACCCCTGCATATGGGTATTTTTATGTGAGAAACACGATGGTGGCATTATTTTTCCATATAAACTTCAAAAAATATTTATTTTTGTAATTTTTATACAAATTTTGACATTTTTAGCATGGGTTTTTCACTAAGAATGTTGCAATAGACTTTATTTAGTGTATAAAATAATAATTTAGAGAAACGATTCGGCAACATTTATAAGCAGGTTTTTACAAACGAAAATCCTCATAACGACCCAACAATTATCATCATCCCAGTTATTAGCCAATCCTTCATGATCAATTACAACGTCAGGATGGAAGTCGATACAATTGGCTGGTCATCCTAGATTTTTTAGGTTAGAAGAATATATCATGTTATCTTATATAAACTGGGGGACCGAGCGCTATCGTGCTCAGAGGGGAGAGGAGACTTCTGATCCGAGCGCTAAGTCATCCGTTCTTCTCCGATTGCTTACGAGCTCCTATTTGTAAAAAATTTTTTAAACATAGTCAAACCTCAATTTAGTGCCACTCCTCGGGGGACAACCTCTTCAAAATTATAATCGGTTTTTCGATCGACCTGTACTAAAAAATCGAAAAGTTGTCTTGATTTAGTCACCAATGATCGACGCAGCCACTAGTGTTAAGAACAATTTTAACAAAAATTAATAAACTTGAACAAAATCAGCACTTATAGATAACCTAGCAACTGATAAGGCCATACATTTTTGTACAAGTGTCAATAAAAAAAATTTTAGCCCTATTTACACTCTATTTCGAAATCATTATAAACGTTGTATTTCGAATCATTATTAAATAAGGCAATTGGTAATTAATAAATCTGTCATCTCTCGTCAGTGCTGTAATCAGGGAATTTTTTGGATGAGTATAATTGTTGTGTCGACATCAAAATGGTCCTCAATTGTAGTTTTTCAAATATTTTTTGGTGAAAATCCTCATTTTTTAGCAAAAAATCAGGGCGTAGGCAATTTTTTGAAAATGCTTGTTTTTAAAGAGACGGTCCAAATGTTTGCGGAAAATGCTACACTTTTTAAAAAATTCGCCAAAAATCGAGTTTAAATCGGAATTCTTCGAGCGATCATATTCTAGATGGAGGAGAATGTGAATTTTTATATGCAAAAAAATACAGGGTGTTCAAGCATGAGTTCCCAGAAGAAAATTTGATTTTTTATCGAGGAAAAAAGATTTTTGGATACGGTCTTTTGTAAGTTGCTAGACATGTAAAGATTATTTTTTCTAACAATATTTTCATAATTTTTGAATAAGCCTGTGTATTAAAGCGAAAGCCTGACTTTTTTCCTTGTGAAATTTTCAAAAAATAACAAAGCCATCTTGTAGAGCGCATCGAAAAACGGTAGTATCCCAATTTTCGTAAAAATCGGAGATATGCTTTTCAGGAAATTCAACTCAAAATTTGCTAAAAATGGCCAAAGTTTGCATATTTTATCGTTAATTTATGCAATTGTCGGCCATTTTGAGCAAACTTTGAGTTGAATTTTCTCGAAATGGGTATCTCCGATTTTTACAAAAATTGGGGTACTACCGTTTTTCGATGCTCTACAAGATGGTGTTGTTATTTTTTGAAAATTTCACAAGGAAAAAATTCAGGTTTTCGCTTTAGCGCTCCCCCCCTAAAATTCGATTTAACGCCCCCGTAAAAGGGCGCTAAATCGAGGTTTCACTGTAGAATGTTTATAATGATTTCGAAATAGAATGTAAATAGGGCTAAAAATTTTTTATTGACACCTGTACAAAAATATTTAGCCTTATCAGTTGCTAGGTTATCTATAAGTGCTGATTTTGTTCGAGTTTTTTGATTAAAATTTTTATTAAAGGGGGACCGAACATCGCGACAAGATCTCCGACAAAAATTTTTTCATGATTTTTTCAGAAATGACCCTTATAGGGGTAATTTTATGCGAGAAATCGATTGCGCGCATTCCCGAAGCGTGAGAATGCTTCCTTGACCCTGATTCAGGGAAATAGATGTGTGTATTGAAGCGAAAATCAAAAAATTTTGAAATTTCTCCCTCAAAATCATATTTCTGAGGGTAATTTCATGCCCATGATAATTTTTTGAGCACAAAATATTTTTTTGAGCACAAAGTATTTTTTGCGCATAGGTTATATTTATATATGTGTATTACAAATGTGTTAAAATTTTTTTAGGCTTCAGGTTTATACTTTAGGCTTAGGTCTTAGGCCTAAGACTAAGACCTAAGCCTAAGACCTAAGCATAAAGCCTAAGGCCTAAGCCTAAAGCCTCAGGCCTAGGCCTAGACCTAAGCCTAAGGCCTAAAAAATTTTAACACATTTGTAATACACATGTATAAATATAACCTGTGCGCAAAAAATACTTTGTGTTCAAAAAAAAAATTGTGCGCAAAAAAATACTTTGTGCGCAAAAAAAATATTGTGCGCAAAAAAATTATTTTGTGCTCAAAAAAAATATTTGCGATTTCATTTTTTGATTCTCCATCTGGATTCTGAATTCGGATCTTGGATTCTGAATTTGGATTCTCGATTCGGATTCAAAATCCGGATTCTGAACTAGGATTCAAATTCTGAATCCAGATTCTGAATTCGGATTCAGAATCCGGATTCCGATTCTAGATTCGGATTCAGAATCTGAATTCCGGATTCTGAATCCGGGTTGCGAATCAGAATCCAAAATTCGGATTCAGAATCCAGAATCCGAATTCAGAATCCAGATTGAGAATCAGAACTCGGAATTCAGATTCTGAATCAGAATCGGAATCCTGATTCAGAATCCGAATCCAGAATCCGAACCCAGAATCCGGATTCAGAATTCGGATTCAGAATCCGGAATCCAGATACTGAATCCGATCTAGAATCGGAATCCGGATTCAGAATCCGAATTCAGAATCTGGATTCAGAATTTGAATTCTAGTTCAGAATCCGGATTTTGAATCCGAATTGAGAATCCAAATTCAGAATCCAAGATCCGAATTCAGATGGAGAATCAGAATTTGGATTCAGATTCTGATTCCGAATACAGAATTTTATGGATTTTAAGTTTTATGGATTTTGATTTTTATGGATTTTGACGTTTATGGATTGTGATTTATGGATTTTGATGTTTATGGATTTTGACTTTTATGGATTTTGAGTTATGGATTTTAATTTTATGGATTGTGATAGGGGACCGTCCGATGTGTCACATCTGTCATGTAGACGTGTCAGATGTGTTATGTATGTCACGTAGAGGTTAGGGTATATTAAGAACCTTGAAACAACCCACTCGGTCCCTCGGAGAGCCGAGGTTAATTGTACTATATTATCAAGAATAAAGGTTTTATATAGTTTTGATCACTATAACCCTAGGGACCCCCAGGGGTCTATTGTTGTACTTGATTAGTGACAAGTGAGCAAAAATGAATGAAAAAGTTGACAAGTGGGCACTTGATAAGTGACAAATTCACTAAAAAACTTACAAGATTCACTTATCACTTGTCAAAAAAAGTGATTAACCTTTTTTGCTTAATCACTTTTTTGACAAGTGTCAAACTTGTAAGTTTTTTAGTAAATTTGTCACTAATCACTTGTCAACTTTTTCATTCATTTTTGCTCACTTGTCACTAATCACTTAACACTTGTCACTAATTAAATACAACAATAGAAGCCCAGCTATCAAAGGCCGTTTCCAGTGACAAAATACATGTCTTGAATCATTTTGTAAATGTAATTGAATTTTTAATAAATTAAATTTCTTATTATTGAAGATTTACTTAGTTTTTAGAAATTCAATATATAAATCTTCTATCTATGGATGCAATTAATCAAACAAATTTAAATATGGCGACTTCTTCTCCATCTGGTTCTTCTTCCCCTCCACAACCACCAAAAGTTTTTGATCCTGAAGAAGAAGAATTTTGGCAACAACATAAGACAATAAAAGAACGAATACCAGATATGTGGAGTAGCGATTTTCTTGCTGATGTTGTATTTTTGGCCGGAGATAAAGAAGAGGTGATGATTGATAAGCATGGCAAATCTTAATTTGTTTATAGAAAATACCAGCTCATAAATTACTTTTATGCATCGCTTCTCTTGTTTTTGCACGAATGTTTACTGGACAACTTGCTCAAAAAACAAAGAGGGAAACTATTTCACTCGGAGAAAACTGTGTAGAAGTGGTCAAAGTACCCGATATCTCACCCGAGGCGATGAAAAGCCTACTTAAGTACATTTATGCAGAAAAAGTCGAACTTGAGATGACTTACGTATTTGAAGTTTTGTACGCAGGTATAAAGTTATAATAAATTGTAATACAGTCAACTCTCGATATAACGACCCCTGACTAGAGTTGATTAGAGAAATTCCAATGACTGACTGGTGTAACTTTTTTCAATATAACCTACTGACTGGTTTGGTTTTTTATGAAGACTAATTTGATTTAAAAAAATCAAATTAGTCAGTAAGTTATATTGAAAAAAAGTTACACTAGTTAGTCATTGAAATTTCTCTAGTCAACTCTAGTCAGCGGGTTGTTTTATCGAGAGTTGACTGTATTTGTCAAATTTAGCCAAAAAATATCTTCTGGACGGCTTGGGAAATGAATGTGCTAAATTTTTGGAAACGGAAGTAAATTCTGAAAATGTGTGTTTTTTTCTAAGTCAAGCACTCATGTATGAAAATGAAATACTGATTGAAACTTGTAAAGAGGTTATTGAAAGCTACACCAAAGAGGTGATACAATCGGACGCGTTTAAAAATATCAATGAACAAACTCTTGGTTATATTCTTCAAATGGATGATCTTCAAATTGAAGAATGGCCACTTTTTCAAGCAGTAAGGAATGGGTTATAAACAGGAGTCCCATATGAAATTTTCTTCCAAATAAAGTATTTTTACTTTAAAGAGCCAGTCCGGGCGGAAATTTTTTAAATTATATATTCGATATTTCATGAAAAATTGAGCGTTTTTGTTTTTACGGTACCTTCTGATTCGTTCATGTTGTCGATATCAGTGCGTTTGAAGTTGGCGATTTTTTTAGTGAAATTGTGTATTACAACGAAAGCTTGCATACAGTTATAACTATCTCTTTCGTCAATAAAAAGGAAATTTTGTCCATTTTTGATGAAAATATCATTTTAAAGCAAAAAACAGCGCCGCATGCGAAATTTTTTTGTATGGAAAATGGCCGTTTTTCAGCTGAAAATGCTCAGAAACTTGCTATTTTGATGAAAATTTGGCAAAGTTTGGGCATTTTTGTTTGAAAATATGGGAAAATTGACCATTTTGGTGAAAAATCACAAAACTTAAATTTTTAAGTTTTTTAATTAAAAAAAATAAAGTATACTATAAAGTATAAAGATTATCGTAATTTTTAAAGTATAAATCTTTATTTAGCGCCCCTGGTTATAAATGTTTACAAATTTTTAGGTTCTCAAATGGGCAGATAAAGAATGCGATAGGCAAAAACTAGCTCTTACACCTGAAAACAAAAGAAAAATATTGGGCTCGTCTATATATGCCATACGTTTTCCTGCGATGAAGCAAAAAGAATTTGCTGAATATGCAAACAGTATGTTAAACAAATATATATATATGTTACGGGCATATCTGTTTTTTGGTCAGTTCAGAAAAGCCCGGGCTTTTCTGAACAGCCCGCGGGCATTTCTGAACTGACCGAAAAACAGATATGCCCGTAACATATATAACTTTTAGATGAAAACTGCATTCTTACTGATCGTGAGCGTCTTGCCCTATTATTGACATTTACATTAGAAAGGCCGAACTTAAATGATATTGTTTTCAATTCAAATTGTAGAAATATGCGGATGAAGGAATTTTCTGTGGCACGATTTGATTCAGTATCTTCATCTTCATATTACAATAAAAAGGAGATCAATAGGTAATACAGAGTGAGTCATAAAAACTGGAGTTTCTTCGATTTTCTAACACTTTTAGCCAAAAATAATGTTTATAATTTTTTCCAAAATAATGAGCCTCCGAAAATATATATTTCATGTGTTGTAATATTGTCTGCCATATACATGCGAGAGGCAGTCTAGCGAACATCTAGCCTGGGCGAATAGCCGCAGGCATTTTCAGTCTTGCCTCTCGCTAGTCTACAAGCTAGCCACATCCGATATATACAGCTAATAAACAATCTTGTGTAACCATTCTCGAACAACACCATACAGTATAACTATTACAAATTCTTTGTTAAATACAGACCTGAGAAAAAAGAACCGATTTAAGCTACTTACTATGAATACCACTGGAATAAACATGAAAAATGAATTTCGCAAGCTAACTCGGCTCCGCTTCGACCGCCGAATAAGAAAAATGCAACGACCGACGCTATCATGAATGTGCTCGACCTCCAAGTTAAAACTATGTCAACTATCACTGAACTCGTGTCATCACAAGATCCTGACTGGAAGAAAGCGTGCCATGAAATACTAGAAATCGCCAAGAATCAGCAGAACCTCCTTTCTAATTTGATCAGCTTATTGGAAAAGCATAACGAACCATTGACTGAAGGAAAGGAACGCAAAAGAAGCCTGATCATTCATGGAAACACCGAATCTATGGCAACGAAACCGTTTGAGAAAATCAAAGAAGATCACGAAAAGGTACAACCGATTATCGACGAAATTGGCGCCGAAGCTACAACAGTTACAGTCTACCGACTTATGAAAAAATGACCGATCATCCACGCCTCATGAAAGTTGTGCTCTCTACAAGTAACCAACAGCGAGAAATGCTAAAGAATGCAAGAAAGTTAAGAACTCGAATAGTCTTGGCAAGATTTGGGCGCGACTATCAATGACCTTTGAAGCAGGGCTGTCAAGAAACTATCATTTTGTGATAGTTTAAACTATTGTTCGCCAGTTCAAACTATCATAAGAAAAAATGCTAAGAAGGGCTAATAATTGCATATCTACACTAAATATAGTAAAAATTTTGCATTGGTAGTGAAATTTTTTACGATAGTTGCAACTATCGTAATGATAGTTGCAACTATCATGATGATAGTTGCAACTATCATAATGATAGTTGCAACTATCATACTGATATTTTCTTCCTGCATGCATAGTAATGTTATTTTTGTTATGTATATGCGAACTCTAGTATAAAAAACGATTTTACATACACCGACTGCAATGACAAGTTTCATTTATGAAATAAATTAATTTATTCATTGACATTTGTTAGAACAAAAATGATGCAATAATTGAACTACAAATAAAATATCATAAACGTAGCCATAAAATGGCTCTTAAGATCAAGAATGAGGAGACCCTGGGAGTTTTTTTAATGGAAAATTGGAGATTTATATTTTTAAGAAAAAATTGAATTTTTAAAAGAAAGATTAGATTTTTCATAAATGAAACTTGTCATTGCAGTCGGTGTATGTAAAATCGTTTTTTATACTAGAGTTCGCATATACATAACAAAAATAACATTACTATGCATGCAGGAAGAAAATATCAGTATGATAGTTGCAACTATCATCATGATAGTTGCAACTATCGTTAGGATAGTTGCAACTATCATTACGATAGTTGCAACTATCGTAACAAATTTCACTACCAATGCAAAATGTTTACTATATTTGGTGTAGGTATGCTATTTATGCACTTATTAGCCCTTCTTAGCATTTTTTCGTATGATAGTTGCAACTATCATTACAATAGTTGCAACTATCATTACGATAGTTGCAACTATCATTACGATAGTTACAACTATCATAACGATAGTTGCAACTATCGTAAAAAATTTCACTACCAATGCAAAATTTTTACTATATTTAGTGTAGATATGCTAGATATGCAATTATTATCCCTTCTTAGCATTTTTTCTTATGATAGTTTGAACTGGCGAACAATAGTTTAAACTATCACAAAATGATAGTTTTTTAACAGCCCTGCTTTGAAGAACGTCAACTCGACTCGATTTGCGCCAGGCCGCTAAGAAGCTCCGTGAAGACGGAATCCGAAATGTGTATGTAAAATCTTTTAGGCTTTATGTTCATTCTATCAAATATGACCATGTTACTTGTGCGCCAAAAAATCAATAAATTCAATTCCAATTAACCGGGTAGCCCTATTTAATGGCAGAAGCCTTATGAATAAATTACCACACTTCCATAATATTTTAAATTCTGTTGATTTTGACATTATTTTTGTAACTGAAAATTGGTTAAAAAAATTCATCCCCAACTCTCTTATTTGTCCTAACTCTAGTTATCAAATCTTTAGATCTGACAGGCCTCACAAAAGGGGAGGGATACTTTTAGCTATATCCTCTACCTTCATCTCAATTCCCATACATACCCCGGTTAATTGCAAATTCGATTTATTGGTTGTCGATATTTATGACTTTGATATGCTTAATATTTTTCGCCTTATTTGTGCCTATCGTCCCCCAACTTGTCCGTTGAGGATCATGACATTTTTATTGAAATCCTCTCTAAATATGTATTGGTTGACAAACCTATTTTACTATGCGGAGATTTTAACTATATATCTTTTGACTCACCTCTAGCTAAATAATTTTTTGATCTTAGCGAATCATCCTTGTTACAGATGAGGATGCAGAGAGAAGAAGCTTTTGAGGCACGATTTGGTTCAGAACTTTCACCTTATAGCCTGAATAAAAAGCAGAGCATTAGGTAATAGAGAGTGGGTCATAAAAACTGGAGTTTCTGCGATGTTCTAGCAATTTTAGCTAAAAATAATGTTTTTAAATTTTTTCCAAAATAACCCGATAAGAAGTTTTCTATGTTAACGCGCATTTCCTAATCTTGAAAACGCTTACCTGGCACTGAATCGGGCTAAAATCCTCAACAATCGCAAAATTCGAGTTTTGAGCTTATTCATGATCAGGGAAGTGTTATCAAGATTCTTCAATCGCGAAACAATTTCTCGAATAGAAAAACCCCTTATAGTTATTCTTGTAAGAGAAATTTTTTGTGTAAAAATTGATCTAAAAATCGCAAAAATACGATTTTATGCCCCGACACCTATAATATAACTCCAACATCTTATAAACCATTTAAAGTTTCACAATTAGTTGGCATAAAAGCATATGGTTGACTGGCTTAGGAATTTTTGGTACAGAATATAACACGAGACCTGTCAAAATCGTCATTAGTGTATGTTATATGCCTCACAAAAAATTTATAAATATTTAGATTGAAAAAGGAGATCAAACTATTATTCAAGAAAAAAAACGCTTATCAAATTTATATGTGAGCGTCTCAAATTTCTGGTCAAATCCGATAATAAGTTATGAACATCGACTAAATCTTAAGCGATATATACACATTCACCCGAATACTACATATACATTAAGTATACAATCACTCAAGGTAAGTCGTTTTATTTATTTAAAAATATGCTATTTAGGATACTGAAATTCTTGACAATTATTACGGTCGTAAAGGACGCCAAGATGTGAATCTTAAAGTGTGTGGTACAGATGAACAAATAAAAATAGCTTTCTCAAATGTTTCAATTTCTAAAACGACTATTGACCAGGGACAAATACCACGTTTATATTTTGGAATACCAGTTAACAATGTTGGTCTGAAGAGGACAATTTGTGTAACTCAAGCGAATTAAGAGACACTTTCTTGAGAAGTTGAAGATGAGCAATATAGATTCAATTGAGCTTCCAAACATAACTAATTTTTAAGGAGGCAATGAGAAAACATTTAAAAAAATGTTTCTGATCAAAACCGAGCCGGATGAAAAATACTTTAGCTCATCCAAAGTTGGATAACTCCCATTTTCAGCTATTTTTTGGAATTTCATATGTGGAAAAATCCATGAAAATTATTGATCCGAATCGAAAAAATGCTATAGATCGATATATTTTCGACGGGGAACATTTATAGCAGGTTTTTAAAAAAATCTAAAAAACTTCATTTTTTCGACCTGTATAAGCTGAGGCGACAAATTGGTAAAGTAGAAAAATGAAGTTTTTCAGATTTGTTTAAAAACCTGCTAAAAATGTTCTCCGCCGCAAAATACATCGATCTATAGCATTTTTCGATTCAGATTAATGATTTTCATGGATTTTTCTACATGTGAAATTTCAAAAAATAGCTGAAAATGGGAGTTATCCAACTTCGGATGAGCTAAAATATTTTTCTTCCGTCTCGGCTTTGATCAGAAACATTTTAAAAATGTTTTCTCATTGCCTCCTTAAAAATTAGTTATGTTTGGAAGCCCCATAGTTATAGAAGTCGATTTTTCGACTGTATTAGTTTTTCTAGTCGGGGAATCGATTGCGCATTGCCGAGGCATGAAAATGCTTGCCTAATCCTGATTCAGTGAATACAACATTTTTGAGCCATTTTCGGGGTATGCCCATCGTAAGGGGGGGGGGGGTCAAAAACTCGAATTTTCAAAAAGTTCTCCAAATTGGCTGAAATTTGGTGTCAGGGGGTTTTTTGATATGGGGGAACACGAATCTGAAGGAATTTTTTTATTTTGACTTTGAGAAAGTAGGGTTTGACCCCTGGAAGATTCCCCACGATGGGCATACCCCGAAAATGGCTCAAAACGTTGTATTCCCTGAATCAGGATCAGGCAAGCATTTTCATGCCGCGGCAATGCACGCTGTCAATTCCTCGACTAGGAAAACTCTAATACAGTCGAAAAATCGACTTCTATAATCAAATATCAACATTTTAAAATTAATTTGCAACATTGAAAACCCCTATTTTTTGAAAAAGTCTGTATATTGATACGAAAACATGCCCTATTCTCAAAAAGACCGATTGAATTGTATTCAGCATACTTATTTAAATTTATTACGAGCACATGGTCTGCATTGAAATAAACAATGAACAACATAAAACCATAAATCGTCAAAGAATAGTATAGTAAACGTTATACTGATTGGAAAATAAAATAATACAAAAGAACATTTCATAACATAAAATCTAAATTCATCGCCTTTAGCTGAATAGAAAAAGATAACAGAGGCAAAATGACGAGATAGGACGGACGTCTGAGGTATAATCGACTAGTTCTGACAAGAAAAAAAGTTGATCTTGGAGTTTTTAATGGCTCGAATGGGTATAATTCCTCTAGGATTGCTGCGAGTTGTATGGGTTTCCGAAATAATTGGGATATTGGTTTTGAGATTTATATTACCAGTGACAAGTTGGTGAAAAAATATGAGATCAGTTTTAAACGATGAATTTCAAGGCTATCAAGACCTAGAATAAGTAGTCGATCTTCATATGAGGGTACAATAGGGTAAGAATAAAAATAGCATCTTGAAAAGACAAGTCTTGTAAATCTGTGTTCTCAAAAAAATCTGCGAAATCACGCTAGAAATGTTCTCCACGATTTTTCGACAACGTTGTCATCGTTTTTTATGATTTGCATTGAAGATTGCAAATACTTTACGATTTCTCGACAACGTTGTCGAGAAATCGTAAAGTATTTGCAATTTTCAATGCGCGCAATCGATTTTTCGCATGATTTTAGGCCTATATAGGCTGTTTAGGCAAAAAAAATTTTCGACTGACAAGGAATGGTCAAGAAGTGTCAGTCAGGGATTTTTAAAGTTTAGAGGGGAAACGATAGTAAACAATATTGTAAGACACATAGAGAAAAAATTGTTTGCGAATGGCCATCCTGGAAGGAAATATAAAGTTTTTAAATTTTTAGGCAAAAAGAAAAAGCCAAGGGTGGGATTCGAACCTGCGACCATTTAGCTTTGTAGCCGAGAGCACTACCCACTACACCAATGATGTAAAATATTCGTTTAGTACGAAAAATCGTCATAACTTTAACAGCTTAACGTTTCAGGCCTCCATTCCTCCCCCTAAACCTCAGGAAACTTGAGAAAATTGCATTTTTTGAAGAAACCCCATTTTTTACAGGAAATGGGGTTCCTTCAAAAAATGCAATTTTCTCGGGTTTCCTGAGCTTTTTAGCACCCCAAATAAACTTCACT
>OZJO01013589.1:0-25790 GCA_900406225.1 Acrobeloides nanus | reverse complement strand
AACTCAACCCTTAAGAGATACCGTCAGCTAAAGTTGATGAACCATGTTTTTCTACCATTTGCCTGAAAATGAAGATTCATCAACTTTAGCTGACGGTATCTCTTAAGGATTGAGTTTTCGAAAAAAGTCGTCTTCAGAGACCCTTTATAACTTTTCAAGATCTATTTATTCCAAAAGTTTCATCTTAATCGGATTTATCTTCATCGAGATATAGCATCTTGAAAATGTCGATTTTACACTAAAATCAAGGTTTGGTGCAAAGGCTTTTGCCCGCTACTGTATCTCCAACGTATAATTTCATAGATAAGCTAAAAACTAGCTTCCGGGTCTGCCGTTTAGCATTCTTTATTTGACAATTTTGTAACTAATAATTATTTTTTGTAAAATAGTTTTTATTATAACGAATTTTTTATAAAGGTAAATAAATATCTAAAAAGCTTATTTCAAAATATTATTTGTGAAATTTTTAAATCTAATTAAAACATACACTTGATTATCTTAATAAAATTGACAATTAAAGAATGCTAAACGGCAGACCCAGAAGCTAGTTTTTAATGTATCTACGAAATTATACATTGGAGATCATACATTAACAAGGAAGGGAGTATCGGCCATTTTTTGTGTTATGGGTCCCCAATTTTTCGATTTGGCGACCTTTTTTGGCCAACGTCAACATAACGCAAAATTCTCAAGTTTCGCTCCTAAACTTTTGCGTTATATCCAGCTTTACCATAATGCGAAACGCTGAAAAATTTTGCGTTATGGTTGACCCTCTTGCGTGACGTATAGGGGGGGGGGGGGTATCATACCCCCTTGTTAATGTATGTTGGAGATACTAATCCCAAGTTACCATAAATAGTCAGTTCAATTTGGCTGATATAGGCCATGTTTAATATAATTTACTGTATAATGATGCTTTTTTCTACGAAAAATCAAGGCCAATAAATTTTTTCATGCAAAAATAACGACGGTTTCGTGCTCCTCACATAAAAAATAGGGTATGCTGTATTTTCACTAATAGAATGACATGTCGTTCTATTTTTCAACCCCCTCCTCTTTTGAGATGTCGTATTATTAGAGACTGTCGTTCTAATAGACCATCGTTTTTCAACCCACTCTGAGGATCAGAGTGGATTGAGAAATAAAACGAAAAACAAAGCACAATTATCAAAAATCTTTATCAGAAATAAAAATTAACAAAAAGAAGAGCGAATAAAGTATTATCGATATCGTACATATTTCTGGATTTTGAATTCGAAATATATACGATATCGATAATAGAGCCCTAGAGGGGTGTTGTTTTAATAGAGACTATCGTTATATTAGAGAAAATAAGGTATATGCAATTTTTATCAAAGAAATAAATAAGAATAAAAAAGTAAAAAACTTAAGGTTCGGGCGGGGGTTCGAACCCTTGACTTATAAGGTCCATCACAGCTAAATGTTACTTTTTCCTGGAAAAAAGGTAGAATATGTTTTTTAGGCACTAAATAGCATCGTGAAGTATATTACACTGCACGGTTAGAAAGACTTTTTCTGATTTTCGGGAGCCGTGGTTTGATACACATTTTGCCTAATCAACGTTAAAAAACAGCATTGAAAAATTATCCGTGGCCCCAGAGATAATGCAAAATCATTGGCGTAACACTTAGCGTGGCCATCTTGTGCATACTCAAAAAAATTTAACTTCATTTTTAAGTTGCCTAACAACGACCAGATGTGCATCTTTCAAGGTATTATCTTCAAAATGGTAAAAATCCATGAAATAAAGCAACGGAATAAAACCGAAATAATGGAATTTTTAAAAAACTATTGTCCTACAGCTGCTGATTCGCTCAATAAGTTTTATCAATATTTATCTGATCAATATTTATATTACGTTGGACGGGCTATTGAATGGGAAAAAAATTTAAGAAAGGATATGCCTATAACTATTCTGGCATCGATTATAAATGTATATCTCATCATGTCACTTTCTTATCCCCACTCACCATTTATTTACTTTATCTCTCTCCCACTGACTTATCCCCCTCTTAACATCTCAGTTCCATAGAACAATTTCTTCCCTCCATAACTTACATCGCTCAATAAAAACAATAATAATTTAGATGTTCAATCGAATGAACGAAATGTCCAGATATTACGTAATCAAGAAGGAGGGGGGGGGGGTGGAATTGATGACTAAATCGCCGGACAGACTTTCCGCACACATTTTAAAATATACAAAGCTGTGATTGCGCACACCAGTTACGCATTGGTCACGTTGGCGTGAGCAAGGCGCACACTAGTGAGCGTAATGACGGTCCAAATGATTACGGTTGATTACAGGGTTGTAAAAAATCCGTGAATTTTGATTACTTAATATCTGCACATCCCCCAAGTCTCTTTCTAAGCCACATTGCAAAGAGCAGATAGAAAACTGTTTGAGTCATATTTTTGATGACATTGAAGAGATCTTTAATGCGCCGGAAGCTGATAGAGAGGTTTTAGCAAAGAAGATAACATTCTTGGCTCCGTTTGTAACCGGTACAAATTTAATCTAATTTGTTCAACTAAAAAGGAAAAGTTTGCGGTGCTATTTCAGTTTAGAGGTCCAGTCGACTTTTAAGGGTCCAATCAACTTTTAGGGGTCCAATCAAAACTTTAAGGGTCCAGTTAATAGTTTAAGGGTCCGATCAAATTTTGTGCATATTGTATGTTATAACATCTTTATTTGTATACCTATATAAGAGAGAAAAATTAACTAAAATGGTATCTAAAACTATATAATATTTATCATCTAAGCTATATTTGATATATAGAGCCATCAGTTTGGTCTGCAACATCAAGTTTTTAGTCGTTCTCGCAGCCCCTCTAACGAATTTCTATGCGGTTTTTTTTAAATTGTAGCTGAACAATGGACGAATAAATACTGATAAAAATTTTCGAATTCCGTTGATCCTAACATGGTCAAAAATTACTCTGAAGTTTTCAAAGTCGCTTCACCTTTACAAAATGTTAGAAATTTAATTTTTTCATGAAATTACAGAGCTTTAGTCCCACTAACGCATACAAAAAACCGTATATAAAAATTATTTACCAGTGGCGAGATATTTGACTTTGAAGTTGCTAGTAAAAAATGAGGCAAAAACAAAATGACACACCCGGAAATCAAACCCTTGACCTTTTGGCTGGCTAGTCAAACGTGCTAACCACTATGCCATCACCACATGACGTAATGTTGCGCGTACGACTAGCCAGCCGAGGGTTCGATTTCCGGGTGTGTCATTTTGTTTTTGCCTTTTACTATCAACTTCAAAGTCAAATATCTCTCCACTGGTAAATAATTTTTATATACGGTTTTTTGTATGCGTTAGTGGGACTAAAGCTCTGTATTTTCATAAAAAAATTAAATTTCTAACATTTTGTAAAGGTGAAGCGACTTTGAAAACTTCAGAGTAATTTTTGACCATGTTAGGATCAACGGAATTCGAAAATTTTTATCAGTATTTATTCGGCCATTGTTCAGCTACAATTTTAAAAAAACCGCATAGAAATTCGTTAGAGGGGCTGCGAGAACGACTAAAAACATTGATGTTGCAGACAAACTGATCGCTCTGTACAAATATCAAAATCTAGAAAATGTTGATTTTATTCAACAAGAAATAATGTCGAGCCGAAAATAATGTTTAAATATAATAAGTATTTCTGAACATTTTATACGTTATTAGGCTTAGGCCGTCAACACATCGACGTGAACTTAGGAGCGGCGCCGGTGCACGACTTTGGAGCTACGGCCAACGCTCGGAATCAAAAATAGGGATGCGTTTTTATTTAGGCTAAGCGGCAGCGAAGCGCGCCGAGTTGCTGCTTAGCCTAAATAAAAACGCATCCCTATTTTCGATTTCGATTGTGATCAATACCTACTTTTGGATTAGGCTGAACCTACCGGGCTGTAACTCACTATGACGCACATACAATATACAAAAAATTTGATCGGACCCTTAAACTATTAATTGGGCCCTTAAAGTTTTGATTGGACCCCTAAAAGTCGATTGGACCCCTAAACTGCAATAGAGCCAGTTTGCTTCGTTAGACAGGCAAAGAGACGAAAAGCACGGCGGCGCGATTCTCAATAAAAAGTAGGCATAAAACGGTGCAGCATCCAATCGACTCAAAAATGATTTTTTAAAGTAATTTTGGCTCATTTTAAGAGCATATAGAAATAAACATTTTTGTGTGGCCCCCTAGTGTTGAGTTAGACTATAGATTTTTTATATAAAGTCTATATTTTTGTTCAAAGTGCAGGATCACAGAAAAACGTCGTTTAAGAAAAACGGCACATCACAGAGTTAGGCCTTTATCTGTGCAACAACCAGCAAAAGGAGTTATTGAAAACGGAGTTGATCTGAAAAAGTTGTGAATTTTTTTTTAAAAGTACCTATATTTTTGGTCAAATTGCAAAATCTCAGCGAAAACGGCGTTTTAGAAAAACGGCTCAATACAGAGTTAGGCCTTGATTTGGGCAACAAATAGCAAAAGGAGTTATTGAAAATAGGGTAGACCTTAAAAAGTTATGAACTAAAAAAAAATTATTATTTTTTATGGCATTAAAGCGATTTTTTGTGTGGCATTTTAAGTGAAAATTTGGTCATTTAAGTCAAAATCGTAATGGACGACCATTATGATTTTTTTTAAATTCAAAATTTCGGGGGAAAACATAAGAAGAGAATTTGGAAAAATTCGCCTTCAGTAGGATTTAGAAGGCTTCCTTTCCCCTTTTGCGACAATGCAGATAAGCAGGGAGACAGGATAAGAAAGGACAACACAGAAAAATGGAATTCTAAAATTTAGGTAATCTCCACTCGGACTCTCTCAAAATCATTCAAGCCATCAAGAAAATCTGGCGCAAAAAAAACATCGAAAATACTGCCGAAGTAATCACATCCTTCAAAAATTGCCTCAAAGAAGCTAAAATCGAGCTAATATATTACTTTGAATCTCGTACCCATCCAGAAATCAATTTGTCTGAAGACATCGATCGTCAATTCAAAGAATATCTCGGAGTCGTATATGACGCTCGGTATGCTGATTTTTTAGAGCCGTATGTTACTTTGTATGAACTTGACATTTCGTCTTAAGCAGAATCTAATGAATTAGAATAAAAATTTATTGAAAAATATATTTTTTTATATGCTTATTAAATATAAACATTTTATATCTAACAGTATAAGGAAACAAAATGCTATTTTTGCTTTCGCGCGTTCAACTCATAAATTTATGAAACACTTGAAACTAGAGCTCAATAAATCTATGAAACACTTGAAATAAAGTTTTTGTGAACGTATGAAACAATTGGAATAAATTTGTTTAATTATTGAATTTCACGCAGCCCCTCGGAGCTGCATACCGTTTGGTTTTTATACCACTGCTTATCAGCCCATCCAGCGGTTTTAAGTGCTTCAAATTTTCCAGATAATTTTTTTCGGAAAAGTATCAACACCATAAATATTGTCTAACAAAAGAACCACCCCAGTTGATGGTGGAAATTTCAAAAAAGTCCTAGATATTCTTGTAGAGCATCCTCAACTTGTAAAAAATTGAATGAATTAGCCTATGAGCTGCGCACGTTTTACAGCAAATTGACTTGCAAAATTCAATATTTTATGTGTTTAGGTGATATTGATTTTATGTTACACATAAATTGTAAGTATAAGCTTTCAAATGATATATAACTTATGGGGGTTGATTTTTAACCCCCTATGAAAAAATTAAAAAATATCAATTTTTGACTTTTGGTTTTGGTTGTTTTTTTGTAACAGCCTTTTAAAAAAAATCATACACATAGATTTTATAATTTTTTAAGTTACCCCAATATCAATGTAAGAGACTAACATTCCGCTTTTTCCGAAAAAATTCATTTAGGGGATTAAAAAATTTATTTTTTACAAAAACTCTCCATTTTTCAATGAAAAAGGTGGTTTTTAGCACTATTTTGCCCCAAAAAATTTCATACACATCGTTTTGGCTAATATGTTGTGTAAAAAATTGTGCTGAACAAGAAGGCATCAAAATTTTGTTCAGGAAAATTCATTTAGGGGATGAAAAAAATTAATTTTTTACAAAAATTACCCTATTTTCAAGTTTCAAAATTAATATGCGAATTTCGATTACCAAAAATTTCTCCATGTATCATTTGTATCTACTTAGCAAAAAACCTCATCACAAAAGCTGCCCTGGTGCAGGAAATAAGGCATATAAAATATCGTAGAGAAAAATGTCCAGACTTTTGAACAGCACTGTAAAATTGTAAGGGACGATGAGAGAAGACGATTGACACCAAAATCATCGAAATCGGAGACAACAAAATTTTCATCACGGGGGAGGGGTACCAAAATGTTATAATTATAATTTTTGAAAAATGTAATAATCCCCCTTGTAATACTGATTGTCTCTTTGTAAACCCTTGTAACCGTGTCATAAATGCCAATCTTTGTCAAAAATCAGAGGATGCCTAAAAGATTGCACCGACCTATAGGTGTCTATATAAAAATTATTGCTCATGTTTAGAGCTTTTCAACGAGCGGCTGATGAAGTCTCATTCCATGACTATGCCGAGATATACCCATTTTTCTAAAAAGTTATTTTACCAAAAATGCTCCAAAAAGATTGGCTCAGCTATCTATCTTAAGTCGCCTTATAATTTTTTTCTTTAACGTAGTTTGCATCAATATCAGAGCTCGTTTCAGAATGATCAAAAGTTTTAACTGGGTCTAGACGATTTAAAAAGGTCGCCAAATCGTAAAATTTTTTGTTAATGCTTCCGGACTTTCACTCATCCTTGGATTCTCGGTATGTGCATATTTAGTTTTTTTATATTTAGATGAAAGAAAAAACGCTCAAAGAAAAAATAATTCATGATTATGAGTAATTTTGGATTACTATCGAGTGCATTTGTTCCATTCACATGAGGATGTTCATGAAAAACATTTATCCGGTCGAAGCAAACAACGTCCATATATGATAAGAAAAATGAACGTAAAGACTGAAAGTGTTGAGAGTAATCGAATATTATTTTGGTAGTTGAAAAAGGTATTAGCTGCGGTGCATAAATGCACCGATAGCAATCTTGAATTAATTTTTCAAGGCACGGCGTTTATTACGTCCATAATAAATTAATTTGTTTTGCTATGTAAACTCTGTTTTATAGCAGAAAGAAAAAAATTTTGGGCAAAAACATAACCTTGGTCCCCCAAACCCTTGGGGGACCAAGGCAATATTTTAGAGTTTTTAAAAAAATTTCAAAAATCATCTTAATTCCCCTTTTCGCGCCTATCGGTACGAAAATTTTTTGTTGAAAAACACTCATTTTTAAGCGGAAAACACTCAGAAAATTTCGATTTTTAACGAAAATTTTGTTGAAATCCTTGAGTCAATGCAATAACCAGCGCCGGCGAAAATTTTTTGCAAAATTCATGTTTATTAGCTGAAAATGCTCAGAAAATTGCTATTTTTTAATGAAAAAATGTTAAATTTTTTTGTTGAAAATGGGTAATTTTGAACAATTTTGGTGAGATACTTTAGTTAAAAAAAAAAATCAGCACCCCAGGCAAAAAATTTTTTTTTGAAAACGCTTTTTTATGCCGAAAATGCTAAGAAAATTACGATTTTTGGCGAAAAAATGTTGAATTTTGATTAAAAATTGGAAAATTTTGGTCATTTTTAGTGAAAATTTGGTCATTTTTGATGAAAAATCATGATGGGGTACCATTAGGATTTTTGAAAAAATTTTCAACATTTTTGGGCAAAAACATAAGGGGGGGGACCATTAGGAAAATTTTTTCATTTTTCCAGGTTTGGGGGGGAAGGTTCCCCCCCCCATAATTACGACGCTGCCCCTCCCCCAATCATAGATGAAAAGTGGTACGAATCTGCACCCCCTTGGACAAAAATGGTCGGACCATGTCGCAAATTCGCGCCGAAGGCGCGAAAAAAACATAAGTGGGACCATTATGTTTAAAATTTTTTTGGAAAAATCTAAAATTTTGGAGCTAGGTTACTTTGGGGGGGGGACGCACTTAACATGACTCGAAACTCCAAAGTTCAAAACGCCGAAATTTTTCTAGAAAACACCCTTTAAGTGTAAAAATTCTCGAGAAACACGATGGCGCTATTATTTTCACGCCACACTCATTAAAATCACTTGAATTTCCTTGTTCTTTGAACATGAACAATTTTTCTAATTTCTTGAATTCTTGAACTTCGTCCCAGTTCGCCGCCGAAGAGTGATCGATCTGCTTCCTTGGATCCGACACTATATTTGTCCAGGAACGAAGATCTTTTCTGATAATTGACGCACGTATCGACAAATACGGATTTTGCAATACCACGTCTTCATGTACCGCCACCTCACCGTAAATCACAATCGATACTTTGTGGATCCAACTACCAGAGTGCATTCTCAGCTCATTGAGAATAAATGGGGACATGGAAGTCCGTCGCATTAAAGGAGTTCGCGATCGACAACTTCGCAGCAAAATTTTGGAGTTTCTCTGGTGTGAACGATTTGGTAAGAAATACGCCTTTTTTAATTTCTGATCTCATGCCAGTGCTCAATATCCAGTCGATCGTTAAGTTGTTCTTTGTTTTGTTAAGTTGTTCTTTTGGTTGTATAAATTGTTCATGTTCAAAGATCGAGGAAATTCAAGTGATTTACTGAGTGTTGCGTGAAAATAATAGCGCCATCGTGTTTCTCGTGAATTTTTACCCCTAGAGGGTGTTTTCTAGAAAAATTTCGGGGTTTTAAACTTTGGAATTTTAGGTTATGTTAATTGCGCCCCCAAGTAAATTAGTCCAAAATTTTTACTTTTTTAAAAAATTTTCAATTTTTAACTGTTTTGATTCAAAATTTAACCTTTTTTGCCCATTTTTACATGTTTCTTTTAACCCTCCGACGACTGAGCATATTTTTTAATGCTTAAAACATTCATAACTTTTTTTATTTCGATGTCTTTTTTGATGCGGGTTTTTTATTGATGGACGTAAGCCTGAAGGAAATTGAAAATTCTTTAGATTAGCCAAAATTGCCATAATTTATATATATTCGGAAAATTCATGAAAAATGGAGCACTTTTTGTTTTTACAGTAAATTCTGAATCGTTATCCTTGTCGAGATAATCGCGTTTGAAGTTGGCTATTTTTTGGAATTGATTTAGAATTTGAATTCCCGCCAAAACCCTGATTTTCAATTTTGGCGGGAATTCAAATTCTAAACCAATTTCAAAAAATAGCCAACTTCAAACGCGATTATCTCGACAACGATANTTTCAATTTTGGCGGGAATTCAAATTCTAAACCAATTTCAAAAAATAGCCAACTTCAAACGCGATTATCTCGACAACAATAACGATTCAGAATTTACTGTAAAAACAAAAAATGCTATTTTCGAATCGGGCTTCACCAAAATCTGCTAATTTAACACTTCCTTTGTAATTCAACAGAATATTTTCTGGTTTCACATCACGGTGTATAATTGGTTTTTCACAAGAAACAAGGAAGCATAAAGCATCGATAATCTCGACCATGATATAACCTAAAAGAAAAATATTTTTCATTAGAGGGGTCAGACTATTTGGGCAGTGTGATACTTGTTGACGGACTTTTGCGGATGTAACATTTGCGGATGTGACATTTGCGGATTTATTTTAAAAAGAACCGGAGGCTTTTTAAAAAAACGTAAAATAAATCCGCAAATGTCACATCCGCAAAAGTCCTTCCGCAAGTATCACACCGCCACTATTTGCTGATGGGGGGGGGTGGAATTTTTTACTTCCCATTTAGTGGCGATCGATGCCAAGCGACATGAATAAAAACACCTTTTGAGCATCATAGTCGCTAGATCCCTAATTTTTAAATTCGTTAGAACCTAGTTTTTAAATATAATTAAAATTACCTATAAGTGTATTTAACTTGTTTTTTAATTCATCGTTTAAAGTTCTATTAAGTAGCATGTCTTTTATGCCTTTTGTTTCCATTTCATATAAGTCTTTCAAAGAAAAATCCATCCATTCCATGTACAGTAGGTAACATCCATTTTTCCTCGTAAACCCATACAATCGAATAATATTAATCTCTCTTTGTTCATTTATCTTCTTTTCTTCCAACATCATGAGAGATTTGGTTTCAGATAAAATATTTTTGGCTTTCTTTTCATCTATTGATTGGACTGCAATATAACATTTTTTTGGTTTATTTTCCGGACTATAAAAGCTTAGGAAGCTGGGCTTATAAAGAAATTTCGAAACATGTGCTGCTTTTGTAAGATAACCAATGTTCTTAAATTCCCGCTTCTTGTAGTAAAATATTTTTCGCGGGAATTCAGGGCACTTTATATCCCATTTTTCTTTAAGCTCAGGTTCTTCTAACAATTTTTCATTAACAATCAAATTGTCCATCCTTAAAGGGGGGAAGTCATTGCGGGTTATCGACAAAAAAAAATTTTTTCGGCGAAAAATGATCGAGTAAAGTAAAATAAGCCTAATATTGTAGGAAAACTAGAAATATTGACCCGAAAAAATTTTTCTAACGAGAAAAAATTTTTTCAACTCTTTTATTTTAGCTCCAAATTGGCTGATTTTTGGTACTGGGGGGTTTTCGGGCATGAGAAATCGATTGGCGCAAGTCCCGAGTTCCAAAAAAAATTTTTTCTCGTTAAAAAAATTTTTTCGGGTTAATATTTCTAGTTTTCATACAATATTAGGCTTATTTTACTTTACTCGATCATTTTATGCCGAAAAAATTTTTTGTCGATAACCCGCAATGACTTTCCCCCCTTTAAATAAAAATTATAAATATTATTCTTTCAAAAATAAAAAATGTCTCTGAACTTCTTCATGGAAAAACAAATCGATTTTTTATAGACGAAATAAACGTCTTATGATTTGAAAAGTAATTCAAGATTTTTCTATAGTCATTGATAAATAAAATGCTGATATATTCCTTGTGACTTCAATTATTCTCCGAACATTTTCCGACCGCTTTTCTTATCTATTATGGATGCGTTTGCGTAGTTCTCCAAAATAAACCCATTTTGAAAAAAAATCCAAGCGAGGGCCACGAACTGCACTTTAGCCAAAAAGTTATGCAACTTTGGAGTTGGCTTGCGGAAGCAAATAGTTCATACAAGCCTAAGAAAACATTTCTAAAAGAGATTTCACTATTATGAAAACACATATTATGGTATACCTCTATAGAGGAGGCTTTGCTCTATCTAATAAAAAAAGAATTAGGTCTTAAACCCTCAAGGCTGAAAAGTTAGAGTCGAAACAAAACAAGTTTTTGACCAAAAAT
This sequence comes from Acrobeloides nanus, assembly GCA_900406225.1. Taxonomy (NCBI): domain Eukaryota; kingdom Metazoa; phylum Nematoda; class Chromadorea; order Rhabditida; family Cephalobidae; genus Acrobeloides; species Acrobeloides nanus. Next base: position 14,462 of record OZJO01013589.1, on the reverse strand, counting down.
GGGTCAAAAAATGGGCAATTTGTATAAATTTTTTCTAAGTATCTAAATCAAAACTCCTATTATAACTTTTTGTCGTAAGTTACGGCTTGATGCGAGGAAACTTTTTACACCAAAATTTTTGGCTGAAGCTTTTCCTATAAAAAGATAGCTGATTTTGAAAGGGCATACCTTCCAAACACTATATGAATACTAGAACTTCGAACTGGCATAAAATCACACAGAAATTTCTCCCAATGATTTTGATAGCGTACCCTGACAGGTCTCATCGAGATCTGCAAAATGAACTATGTTTCGATTCAAAAGCTCAGGGGTTACATATTATTGAATTTAGCCTGATTTTAGGCCTATATAGGCTATTTTGGCACAAAAAAATTTTCGACCGAGATTAGTCCCTAAATGTTACCCCTCCTTTAAAATAAAATTTGAATAAGGATTTGAAAATGACTATCCGAATACGATATTTCTATGTTTGAAGAAAAACTACAAATTCCTGTTGATTCCTTTTGCAATAATTTGTATGCAATCATTTAGAGGGTGATTCAAAGAGTATTTTATTTAAAAAAAATAAATTCCAAGCCTTTGTAGAAAATTTTTTATGGCAGTTACAAAAACATGCTATTTTCAAAGCCTATAAAGGATCTGATTTGAAGTCTTCGTAGATCGTCATAAAAGCAGATTCATTGGAGGTGGTATATGAATTTTTTCATCACTCATTATTAATAACAAGAAAATATAAAAAGATTTTCAAAAAACAACTTTTTAGAAATTGGTTCCGACTATTCAAAAGTTCTCAGAGACGGATCTTAAAAACAATATATACATTTAAATGATTAAGCTTGTTACGGCTCTATGATTTTTCGCATACGAACTTTGGCACAACGAATTTTCGCAACTGGAGTTTTCGCAAAACGAATTTTCGCACATACGCTCTAAAAACACCACTCGCTCGATGTTTTTTTTTATGCTATCGCAAGCGTGATTTTGCGCTATAAATAATTTCTAAACGACTTTGAAAATTTTTTAACATTAAGATTTGTTTATTTAAAAAAACAATAACAAAATCAAAAACGATTATATTCATAAATAACACAAAAATAAAATAAAGATTTTTATTCTTTTTAATTGTCCAATTAGAGCATCATTTCAAAAATTGCGTAAAATGGCGCACACCATGTCCAAAATGTCCGCAAAGAAAACTCACGAAAAACGAAAAGTAGAATTGTAGTTTATGGTCCATAGAACAACTTTTAAAAAAGGAGTTTGAAAGGTTATTGATAAACTTTCGAGTTATTACCATTTTAAAGAGGGGGGGGGCGTGCACGCCCAGTACGCTTCTCGAAAAAAATTTTTTTTCTCAAAATTGGCTGATTTTTGGTACTCGGGGGTTTTCGGGCATGAGAAATCGATTGGCGCAAGTNTTCCAAATTGGTTGATTTTTGGTACTCGGGGTTTTCGGGCACGAGAAATAGATTGGCGCAGGTCCCGAGTTCCAAAAAATTTTTTTTGACCCCCTATCGGGGTACCCCATGATTTTCAAAATTTATTTTCAAAATCCCGAGGTCCAAAAATGTCTCACATGGGGTACCTCGATAGGGGGTCAAAAAAATTTTTTTTAAACTCAGGACTTGCGCCAATTGATTTTTCGTGCCCGAAAACCCCCGAGTACCAAAAATCAGCCAATTTGGAGCCAAAATAAAAAAGTTGAAAAAATCGATTTTTTTACATGGAGTACCCCCATAGGGGGTCAAAAAAATTTTTTTGGAACTCGGGACTTGCGCCAATCGATTTCTCATGCCCGAAAACCCCCGAGTACCAAAGATCAGCCAATTTGGACGAAAAAAAAATTTTTTTCGAGACGCGTACTGGACGTGCACCACCCCCCCCCCTCTTTAAAATGGTAATAACTCGACAATTTATCAGTAACCTTTCAAACTCCTTTTTTAAAAGTTGTTCTATGGACCATAAACTACAATTCTACTTTTCGTTTTTCGTGAGTTTTCTTTGAGTCAATTTTTTCATAGTACTGGACATGGTGTGTGGCGTTTATAATCACATAAAAAACATCTGATATAGTAGTATTTTTAGAGCGAGTGTGCGAAAAATAGTTTGCGAAAATTTATATGCCTAAATTCGAATACGAAAATTCGGTTTGCGAAAATTCTGTACGAAAATTCGTTGTGCCAAAGTTCGTATGCGAAAAATCATAGAGCCCTTGTTACTCTTTCAAATTTGTGCTATTAAAAAAACTTCTTCTTTCGTTCTTCTTATATCTTCAAGAAATACTACATCTGGAATGTCGTACTTTAACCTCTCTCTTTTTTTTTATCTCATTCTTTTTGTTTCTCTTTTGGATCTCACTCTTTGGCGCCTCAGGACAAACAGTCGTGCCACAAATCACAATACGAAGTCTGCTTGGAGTCTTAAATATAAATTTAGTACCGTTATTTATAAATAGAAATTTGTATTTTTTCAGATGAATGTGGAAAATTTAAACACATACCACTTCATCCTCAACTTGCACCATGCGTTCTTTTTCATTGGTGATCGTAATCTGGCTCTTATTACCGGTTGACTTATCTTGTGCCGAAACGTTGAGAATACCGTTGGCATCAATGTCGAACGTTACTTCAATTTTAGGAACGCCACGAGGAGCAGGCCGAATACCACAGAGTTCGAACTTGCCCAACAAGAAGTTGTGACGAGCTATTGTGTGATCACCTTCATAAACCTAAAACATTAGGTTGACATGAAAATGGAAGGTTTAGAACTGGAAAGTATCCCACAAAATTCGTCTAGAACTCGATCAAGTTGAGCTAGGAACGGCTCAAATCGCTCGGAATCGTGTTTTTTCGACGCGAAAACCCCCTAGAACTCAAAATCGACAAAATTTAATTTTCCTGAAAAGTCTTTCATTTTTAACCCCCTCTATGGGGTAAAAAATGAAAGTCCTATCAGGAAAATTAAATCCTGCCGATTTTGAGTTCTAGGGGTTTTTGCAGTCTAAAAACACAATCCGAGCGATTTGAATGATCCGAGCACAATCTGATCAAGTTTTAGATGAATTTTGTGTGTTACTTTCCTTTTTTTGTCAATCAAGCATTGCATTACTTGGCTTTTAAAATTAAAGATTACTTTAATCAAAACGCCGGATTGATTATCCGAATAAGTTGTAACGACTAGCGAATTCAAGAAAGGGATAATCGTATTACGATTGATCAAAACCGTCATCACGCCATCAGATGTTTCAATTCCGAGGGACAAAGGCGCTACGTCAACCAATAAAAATTTTTGACAAACTACGGACTTAACACCAGAGAGAACAGCGGCTTGAATGGCTGCACCGTAAGCAACTGCTTCATCCGGATTGATGCTTTTGTTGAGCGCCTTGCCAAAGAAGTCCGATAACAATTTCTGAACTCTGGGCATTCGCATAGCTCCACCAACCAATACAATATCATGGATCTCAGACTTATTCATTTTGGCATATCGAATTGCTTTCTCAACCGGATACATCGTGTTTCTGAACAACTCCGCATTAAAATTCTCAAATTGTGCACGATTGATAGTCGTGTAAAAGTCAATGCCTTCGAAGAGGCAGTCGAGTTCTATGCTAGCTTGAGAATAGCTGGACAAAGTAAGCATCGCATGTTCGCATTCAGATCGTAAACGGCAAAGAGCGCGTGAATTCGTTGCCAAGTTCTTATTATGCTTTTGTTTAAATTCTAGAACTAAGTTAGTGACCATGTTGTTGATAAAATCTTCACCGCCCAAATGCTAAAAATTTAAAATTGTATATGGTAGTACTGGGTCAAAATCTCAATCTTTGAAATCGAAAATTTCAAGTTTCAAATTCAGGGGAGCCCTTATGTTTTTCGGCATGTAGTCTGCAAAATTTGCGAAATCAATTTTCGAAATTAAAGTCTTGAAATCGAAATTTCGGCCCTCAAAAATGGATCGAAATTCGTATTTTCAATTTCGACTCAGCACTAGTACATGATACAAAAAATATTCAAAATTTGATATCTTAAATTCTAACCTACAAAGATCACTCACATTATCACCAGCAGTCGATTTTACTTCGAAGATGTTTTCAATCGATAAAATTGATACATTGCATGTACCGCCACCCAAATCGAAAACAAGGACATTTCCAGTTCCTTTCTGGTTCAATCCATATGCCACAGCAGCTGCAGTTGGCTCGTTAATAAAGCGAAGGACATTCAAGCCTAAAAAACACGTATAAACAAAAGACAAAAATGCCACCTGCAATAGTGCCAGAAACTCTTGTAGCTCGACGCTGCGAGTAGTTAAAGGTAGACGGAACAGTGATTACTGCATCATTGACTGGTGTGTCCAGAAATGCTTCGGCGATTTCTTTCATCTTGGACAGGATCATTGCCAAAATCTGTTCAGGAAAATATGTCTTCGTTTCGCCTTTAAACTGAACTTCAATCTTTGGACGTCCACCTTCTGCCGAGATAACTTTAAACGGCCAACGCTTCATGTCGGCTTGGACCACTGGATCATCAAATTTGCGACCAATCAAGCGCTTCACATCTAAAAAAGGTACGCATTAAAACGCATCTATTCGGATTTTTTTAATACCAAAAACAGTGTTTGCCGAGTTTCTTCCAATTTGGCTTTTCGCTTCTTCACCAATAAGAATACGATCATCCGTAAATGCAACATAAGATGGCATAGTTCTGTTACCTTAATATGACATTTAAAATACAGTCAAACATCGATTTAGTGCCACCCCTGAGTCACATGTGTTTCACAAATAGTGAAATATGAGAAAAGTCTGGAAGCCTTGACTTTTTCATGCTTAAATAGCTCCAAAATCATGTTTTTAATAAAAAAAATTCATAAAAAAGTCAAAATAATTGAATTTTACGATATGAGAAAAGTAGGTAATTTTTCTGTCAAAAACCGGTATTTTTTCAAACTTTAAAATTGCCCAAAAACTCAACGGAATTTTTTTAGACAAAATCGCTAGTTCGATCGCTTTATTTTTGTGAGCTATATAAAATAAAAAAGGAATTATAAAAAAATCTTATTCCAGAAAATAGTTATTTCAATTTTGCTTAAAAAACTGCTAACAGAAAAAGTGTCCTTTTTGTGAAAGAGGATCATAACTTTTTGTAGAAATAGTTTCAAAATATTTCGCTAATATGAATTGTAGATCTAAACAGTACTCTTGAATGCAAAAAGATTTAAAATAATGGCCTTAACCGTTATAGAGTTATTTCAATTTTACTTTAAAAATTTTTGACAGAAAAAGTGTCCTTTTTAGGTGTACTGCCGATTGAAATAACTATTTTCTGGAATAAGATTTTTTCATAATTCCTTTTTTATTTTATATAGCTCACAAAAATAAAGCGATCGAACTAGGGATTTTGTCTAAAAAAATTTCCTCGAGTTTTTGGGCAATTTTTAAGAACAAACAAACTATTGGATGATCAATAAGTCCTTGCGGCTCAAAAAATGCTCTAAGTTCATCATTTTTCATCCGTTTTCAATGAAATTTTTTTCAGTAGTGGGTAAGAGTGTATGCTGAATACGATCCAATCGGTCTTTTTGAGCGAAACTCATGTTTCCGTGTCAATATCCAGACTTTTTCAAAAAATTGGTGTTTTTCAATGTTGGAACTTAATTTTAAAATGTTTTTATCTGGCTATATAAGTCGATTTTTGACGAAATTTTCGACCGTTCAGGGTTTTTCTAGTCGGGGAATTGATTGCGCGCATTGCCGAGACATGAAAATAATTGCCTAATCCTGATTCAGGAAATACAAAGTTTTTAAGCCATTTTCGGGGTATGTCTATCATGGGGTATCTTCCAGTGGTCAAAACGGTCGATTTTCTCCACTTTCCGTGGTCAAAATTGAAAAATTCGTTCAGATTCGTGTTCTCCATGTCAAAAAACCCCCTGATTCAAACTTCAGCCAATTTGGAGAACTTTTTGAAAATTCGAGTTTTGACCCCCTTGAGGTCAAAAACTCAAATTTTCAAAAAGTTTCTCCAAATTGGCTGAAGTTTGAAAAAAAGGTTGAAACTTAACAATTCTTTCAAATTCGTGTTCCCCGTATCAAAAAACCCTCTACTAGCATGAAATCGAGAAAAAAAAGTTCGGCTTCAAACTTTTCTCATATTGAAACACATGTGTGAGTGTGCAATAAATCGAGATCACGAAATATGGGAATTTTAGTTCAATTGAACTAAAGAAGGAGTGGCACTAAATCGAGCTGGCGTTAAATCGAATTTTGACTGTATTGTAAAAATGCCTTTTTACCAACCAACATCGTCATAAAAAATTACCATGATCATTTTCTATAATCTCAACTTGGCCATTCTTAAAGACGCCAACGCACGAATTTGTCGTTCCCAAATCAATACCAATTGCATAAGTTTTAGCCGTATTTATCGTTTCTAAAATTAAATAGCTTAAAATGTTAAAATTAGAGCTCAAATATTGGTAAACAATCACGGCTAAAATTTTTATCCGCGGATAATTTAGCTAATAAATATCCGTGGATAAATCCGTATCTGCGGATTTTATCCTTGATTGTTCATATTATCCACATTTTTGGTTAAAATTTGAGAATTTTTTAAGAAAAAACGAAAAAATACAAGAGAACCCTTATGTAAATTTTCGACCTTCGGCCGAAAATTATCGAGGGAGGGGGCGGCTTCTTAGAGCGGAGGATGGTCCATAAAAAATCTTACGACTTGTTGTCGCAGGAACTTCATCAACATGTGAAACTGGTTCAGTTTGAAAAGGCATAACTAGTTCATCAATTGTCAACCTTGTAACTGGTTCATTTGATGTATAAGTTGAAGGCATTTGTTGTTCATTTGATACATATGGTGGGGGCCGTAAAATAGCCTCTTCGTACGGCGGGGGCGCACCCAATTCAATATCACTATCAAGTGGAGGTGCGTATGCTTGAATTACAACCATAGTTTTTAGTAAAATAGATTTGTAGCAAATAATAAGTTATAACTCACAAAAATAAAAATTATTGATGTGAATTTTTTGGTGCTAGTATAGATTAGAATCGCACTGAACGTGAAATTTTTTCTTTTGAAATGACCTAAATAGGGGTAATTTTATGCGGAGAATCCGAATTTCACATTTCCGAGATCGGAAAATCTTTCCCCGAATCAAGAAAAGGCTATTTACCGTAAATACTGTAATATACGCCCCGGGGCGTTAATTTTTCAACCTCCTAATTTTTCAAAAAAATCAGTAATTTTCACCAAAAATCCAAAAATTTTCTAATCAATCAACATCAGAAAACGCTATTCGCTTAAGTTTTAGATTTTTTGTGCATGTTTAACGGTTTCGGGCATATCTGGGGGTGGTTGATTTTTCAATTCTCTGAAGAGGGAGGGGGGGGGGCGTATATTAAGTATTAACGGTATTACATGTGTTGTGTTTTAAATTCACAAAGTCTGGCTCTATCAGATTTTTTTAATAAAAACATCATATATAGGGGTAATTTTGGCTGAAAAACACGAATCCGGCTTTAGTTTTGACAGAGACATTACGAAAAGGTCAGAAAAACGGAAAATTTCTGTTATAGTAAAATAATTTTACGGCAAAAACATTTGGTCACCGGTGGGATTCGAACTTGCGCTTTCATAAACCGTGAACACTACCACTCAGCCGTGGTGACAAGCTGTTTGATAAAAAAATTTTTACGCTATATGCATATCAATTTTAAACCAAGAAATATAGGCAATAGGAACGAATGCACCGCACACAAAAAAGAGGAACGAGCGCACAGTTTTTTGTTTTTGAAATAATTCAAAATTGACGTGGCGAATTCCGATGATTTTGATGTCATTTTGAAGCTGGAAATCGTAGCAATCCAACGACACCAAGATTATGGCATATTTCTTTATGGTTGCTGAGATATTTGATAAAATGTGAAAAATGTCGATTTTTTAGAATTTTTGTCCGAAAATCGACATTTTTCACATTTTATCAAATATCTCAGCAACCATAAAGAGATATACCATGATCTTGGTGTCGTTGGATTGCTACGATTTCCAGCTTCAAAATGACACCAAAATCATCGGAATTTGCCTTGTCAATTTTGAATTATTTCAAAAACAAAAAACTGTGCGCTCGTTCCTCTTTTTTGTGTGCGGTACATTCGTTCCTATTGCCGAAATATAGGGGTAATTTTAGCTTTTTGGCGCTAATAGGCGCGAAATAATTTTTTGCTTATTCACTAGAACTAACATTGCTTTTTCAATTGCAATGTGACTGGATATTGACAGGAGGTCTTGTTTTAAAGATATACCGATTTTTCTGAAAATTGTCGGATTCTTACTTTTACAAAAGATCTAAAAATACAATTGTTAAATAAATTTCATAAAATAAATATCCATATAAAAACTTCAATCTCGATCTGCACTCTCCCCCTCAAAATTAGGGTATAACTTTTTTGAAGCGAAAACTTGCTATAGGTGTTCGCATAAAAATTGTAGCGCAGATTCCCAGCTACAAAATGAGTGGTCAACGAGCTCTCAATTCAATTCCTATGACGAATGTTTTTATATTTTGAAAGAAAAACGATCAGAGAAAAAATAATCCACAATTACGAATAATTCTTGATTACAGTCGATATTAGTTGTTTACATTCACTTGAGGGAATATTCAATAAATATATTTATCTGGGAAAGCAAAAAAGTCAATAATGAAACACGAATGTAAAATCTGAAAGTGTTTTGAGAGTAAACGAAGATTACTTTGGAAGTTAAAAATGATAACAGCTGAGGTTTATCAAATGTTTCGATAACAAACTTGTATCACTTTTCAAATCAAAGAACGTTTATTGGGCCGTAAAAATCGATTTGCTTTTATGAAAAGTTTAGGGAGAATTTTTTTATTTGGAAAAATATATTTAACGCCGATCCCTATTGGGTGGGGAGGGGATGAATTTGATTTCTGTTAGGGAGTTGGTATAGATACAAAATCGATAGCTCTGGCTCATACTTTTGACGAAAAATTATTTGATTTTTTCACCTCTCAAAAGGAAATCGTCCGAACTCATGGTCAAAATTTTTGACAAGACCTATATAGTTTTGTAAAGTATACCCACGTTTTCATCAAAAATTAAAAAATTAGATGCTCAAAATCTATCCCTGAGGAGTTAGAGCCCAAAATCTTCTTTATTGTAAGTTTTAATCAGGCTTATTGTCATGGGAAAGTGGAGGGATCTGTATATTGACACGAAAATATGAGTTTCGCTCAAAAAGACCGATTGGATTGTATTCAGCATATACTCTTACCCACTACTGAAAAAAAATTCATCGAAAACGGATGAAAAATTATGAAATTAGAGCATTTTTTTGAGCCGCACTTATCGAACACAGTTGCACAACCTCGGTATCTCCGGTAAAATTCTACCGGGAGTAGATCATGGGGTAGAGAGGGGGTGGAAAGAGGGTAGGTCATCGGTCCCCAGTGACAGGGGACCCCCTTCTAAAAAAAGATCGCTAAACTGCGGGAGTGGGTGGGTCATAAAAACAACAATTTTGGACCGGGGTCTATGCAACTGTGTTATCGAACAACTAATATTTTAATAAAACATTATTTTTGTTTGAATTGATATTTATTGACTAATTCTTAATAAATATGATAATTTTCTCGTCATTATGACTCATTTTCAATGTCGAAAAACGAAGCAACCATCTAACAACAACAAAATTTTCAAGCTATTATTTTTATCAGCTCAGAGCAGCTGTCATGTTTAATCATTCTGTGTTCATTTTAATGCACTCTGACACTGGATATAAAAAAATGAAAGGGTCAAAAATCTTTTATTGGACTGTATAAAAGATGAAGCAATCGCTCGGCAATATCAATCAGTCAATCAAAGCTAAACGGAAGTTGACTCTCTGTGCTATTCGGCAGATGTTGATGTTTTTATATCTTTGATCAAATTTCGTTTTTTATCTTACTTGGACATTGTTCGTCAATGCCAATTTTTCTAAAAGTTTTCATGGAAAAATAATAGCGCCATATTGTTGCCCGCATAAAAATGTGGATATGCAAAAATTTTTATGAATTTTGCCACCAAAATAGAAAATGAATTTTGGGCGTGGGATCGAACCCATCCCTATGAGTTAAAGCCGAGCACGTTAGCCACTCGGCCATGGGTAAAACACCATGATACGACAATCGTTTTGAAGCGTTCGGCAAGCCCAATTTTTTATTAGGTTGTTCATAAGTATTGCAACATTTTTTTGTCAACTGAGGGGCTCCAGAAATCCGCTTTCGATCAATTGTACCCAAAAAACTAATTTTGGCCATAAATTCGAATTTTGCGCGAAAATTGAATTTTGGTCAAAAAATAATTTTTGAAAAAAATTCGATAGTTGGTCAAAAATTGAACTTTAGCCAGCAATTTTCCAAAAAATCGTATTTTTGCAACAAAAAATGAATTTTGGCCATAAAATCGAATTTTGATCAAAAATTTAATTTTGGTTTAAAAAATCAAATTTTGGTCAAAAAATTGAATTGTTGACAAAAAATCGAATTTTGACAAAAAACGAATGTTGGTCATAAAATCGAATTTTAGGGAAAAAATTTTTTTGAGAGTGCGAGATAGAATCTTTAACCATTTAAGTGTAAAAGTAAAAAACTTTCCACTTAACCATGGGTGATGAGTTTTTTTATCTGTCGGAAAATGTTAAGTAATTTTTTTGAAATTAGGCAAAAGTTTTCGGACCCGACCGGGATCCGAAATTATTCACCAAAAAACGGGCATTAGTTGTAGGTCTCGGTAGCACAATGGTAGTGCTCTTGGACGGTAGCCAGGAGGTCCGGATTTGCATCCCGGTCGGGTCCGAAAACTTTTGCCTAATTTCAAAAAAATTACTTAAAATTTCCACGTTCTCGGCGTGGTTTAACCCGAGCTCCATAAATTTTCAAAAATTATTGTCGGAACATGACATAGATTTAATTTTTTAGACAAATGAAGAACATTAATCTTACCCTTGTTGTACTAGCTATTTTTGTAGCATGTATTCATGCTCGTTATACTTTTAACAGTGGATCGCAATTAAGCTTGGTTCGTTTGCTTTCTAGCAATTCAGACTCGGATCCCAAGCTTAAAGAAGGCGTCATCAATTGGATTAAAGGTAAGAAATTTAACAAAAAAAAACAGTGTGTCTCAAACAACAATGAGGAGGAGCGATTTATCTTAAATAGGTGACAGGCTGCTAGGAAGATGAAGGTTGGAGAAGGGGGCAAGTTGTATAGAAATCAGGATTTTCCAATTTTTTCTGACTTTTTAAAGACTCTCTCGCTGCTTTGTCAGAAAAATCTGGAATTTCCAAGTTTTTCAAATTTTGTGAAAATCCAGAAAAAATCTCAACCAAATTTTACAAATCACCCACATATATTGCTTTTTACATTATAAAAATCACTTTTTAGATCAAATTGATCCGGAGCTCCTAAAGACTTGGTATGGGGTAAGCAATTTCCATTTACGACAAAAAAATTTTAACTTCCCTTTTTTAGTTATCCATCAGTGAACGGATGTGCATCCAACGTGGTTTGATTTTGGCAAAAGAGCAGATCGAAGAGGAGCATCCAACCGAAGCTATGGAATTTATTGAAAACTATTGCTCTTCAGCAGCTGATGCGGCCAAAAAGTTGTACCAAGGCCTGCGAGAATATGCTAAGAAGATTAAGTCATGGAGTGAGAGTTTCTCGGAGGATATGCCTGAATCTATTCAGGTGCCGATGGAAAAGGTATAGTTCATAATGCCACTTAACTAACACCCCAAACATCACAGATCTTTGCTCAACAATTCCCCCATATTACACTAATCAATAAAAACAACAATAGTTTAGATAAGCAAGCGATCCAAATGGCTTTCTTTATCCAAGGACAAAGATCATCAAGAAGAAAATTTGTATCATATTTTTGAAGCACTTGAAGAGATCCTCGATGCTCCGGAAGAGGATCGAGAAGTTTTGGCAAGGAAACATTCATTCTTGGCTCCATTTGTGACCGGTAATAATTTAATCTAGTTAGGCTTAATCTTAGGCTTGGGCTTAGGCTTACGCTTATAATTAGGCTTATGAGTAAGCTTAGGCGTGGGCTTAGGCTTATGAATAGGCTTAAGCTTACGGTTAAGCTTAGGCTTTTTTGGCTTATGTTTAGGCAGACATGCATGATTGAAAGAACATCTCAGACCAAATGAAATTCTAAAATTTAGGCAATCTTCACTCGGACTCAATCAAAATCGTTCAAGCCTTCAAAAAAATCGCCCGAAAAGAAACCTTCGAAAATTCGATTGAATTTGCCAAAGCTTTAAAAAATTGGCTAAAAGTAACGAAAATCGAGCTAATGGATTACTTTGAAACTCGCACTCGCCCAGAAACCAATCTTCCCGACGACATCGATCGTAAATTCACGGAAGAGACGGGAATGCTCTATGACATTGTCTATGCCGCATATGCTGCGCCGTTTTCCGCTTTGGTTGAGATGGACATCTCAGCCGAGGTTGAATCTAATGAAGATTTTGAATAAAAGTTTTTGAAATTAGAAAAATTTGTATTTATTTTGTATGTTTATTTAAAATAATAATTTTATAAATAACTTCTACTAATATAGATCTTTCCTCCAGGTGCAAAATTTATGATAGTAAAAATCATATCATGTTGTCCATACTTACCTAAATGTCAACATGGTCGAGTGGTAAAGCGCCACGATTGAATCCGAAGGTCGAAGGTTCGACTCTAACGTGATGACAAAGTTTTTTGTAAATATATTACTGTCCTAGTTTAAGGCATTCTAGGAATAATTTAGGCGCTGAACAAGATGCAGCCAATTTTTGGTCAATTTTCACATCCAAAATCGATTTTTTTACTAAAAAAATGGAATTTTTAATGCGTTTTTTTTACAATTTTTGATTTGATGCTTTTTAAACTATTTATTCAAAATTTTTGCTTGCACAAAATTTTTTTCTGCTAGTTAACTTGTCGGGCACCTCCTAGTTGCTCCCTGAAGTATCGAGATATCAAGCTGGCACTAAACTCCAAGAAAACCAAGTGGATGCTGATGAGCCCCTCGCCTAAAAGTTATGACATGCCTCTTGAAATCAACGACGCTGATATTGAACGCATGGAAAAATTCCTCTACCTTGGAATCGACCTCGACCCGAAGTTAAGATATAAGAATCACATTCCTCGCATCGCTGCAAAGCAGGCTATTGGAGCTCTCTGCCGAACCATTTTGAAATGGACTCCGAAATACATATTTGGCGTCCTTTACAAGTCCTTGATCGAGCCCTTAATGACCTATGCCATCGAAGCCTGGTACCCGACGCAAATTGTCCTGCAAAACTCCATCGAACGAGTCAACAAGTTTGCTATCAAACTAACCCTGATCGATTTTAGCTCTACCTACACCTCACTACTGGAAAGACTCAAATGGAAGCCGATCAGCCGTACTGCTATGGAGTAGTGGATAATATTAATGGACCACTATGTAAAAGGCCGAAGAATTCTCCCTGACGACGCAATCTCTCTACGAGCAGCTGGAAACCAACGAAAAAGCGCCCGAATCGATCATGCTCTGGAGCTCAACATATCAACAACTTGACTCAAAACAGTAGTATGCAGCTCCCTAAACACGTCCAGGAAGATATGGAACTCTCTATCGGCCAATATGATGAATCTTGGACACCCACCCTTCTTAAGGTGGCGCTAAATGATGGAACCGTTTATCAGTCAATGGGAGACCGAAACGTTATTAGAAAAACCCTACACGTCATAGGTCGGCAAGCTGGGGGGGAGGGGACCCCCGATGAGGTGGTTCTCCACCAAAAAAACGACTTTTTTTTAGCTTGAGATAGTCTTCTGGCACCCAATTTTTCCTTGCATGTCAAGGTAGTCCCAAAAGCAAAAAGGTCAAGGTAGTCCAACGATGTCAAGGTAGTCCCAAAGAGTCAAGGTAGTCCCAAGGGAAAAGTGACAAGTTAGTCCCATAGGAAAAGTGTCAAGGTAGTCCCAAAGGAAAAGTGTCAAGGTAGTCCCATAGGAGATATGTCAAGGTAGTCCCAAATAAAATATGTCAAGGTAGTCCCAAAGGAAAAGTGCCAAGGTAGTCTCAAAGGAAAAGTGTCAAGGTAGTCCCAAAGGATAAGTGTCAAGGTAGTCCCGTAGGAGATATGTCAAGGTAGTCCCAAAGGAAAAGTGTCAAGGTAGTCCCATAGGAAAAGTGTCAAGGTAGTCCCATAGGAGATATGTCAAGGTAGTCCCAAAGGAAAAGTGTCAAGGTAGTCCCGTAGAAAAAGTGTCAAGGTAGTCCCAAAGGAAAAGTGTCATCGAAAAATTTTCCGGGGTCAAAAATTGAAAAAAATGCGTCAAAATTAAGGGTTGTATGTTTTAACCCCAAAAAAATCATTTTTAGGGGTAATTTTGTGCGAGGAATC